>CM060867.1:22044200-22150683 GCA_030737845.1 Acorus calamus | reverse complement strand
TGGGGATTTGTAAATTTACTCCGTAAAATTTTCAGTATGACAACAAATATATATGACAAAGTTAACAGATGTGTTCCAGTCTCCAAATGGAAGTAGTTTGACTAGTTTAGGAGCAAAGCTTAAAAGGAGCCTTACAGAGACAATGCAGCTGAGATCTTGTTTAAACAATTGCAACAAATGCAAAATCAAACTCGTGTCTGATGGGTGAGGAAACAGATATTATTCCCCATTAAATCCTATCATCAATGTTCAAAATATCGATTTTATCGATATATCGAAAAGGGTCCAAAACGATATATCGATCGATATATCGATTTGGGTTTTTTTTCTCAAGACAAGTGGAAAAAATGAAAAAAAAATCAGAAAAAATAGAAAAATGGAGAATATACATATTTAAAACAATAATTCCATACATAGCATAATAGAAAATACTTTAGTTTTCATTATGTAGTATTAAAGTGACTTATATATAATAATACATTTCATATTTCAATATTTGAAAAATCTAAATTCAATACTTTAATCAAATTTAGTTAAATTACAATAAACATCCAAAGAATTTTATAAGTTTTCATAATATTATATAGGTTGCTTCATTATTATATATATATATCATTATTAATACACATATATTAAATTTCATGATTGTTATGAAAGCATTAGAAATCTATTCCCTTTCACAAATTTGATTGAAATTTCATTATAAATTTATTATTGCTTTGTAAATGAGATTTCATTTTTAAAATATTGGCATTGAGGGGCATCATGTGTTTTTCTAAAAAAATAAAAATTAAAAAATTCTCGTCAATTTCTCGCGAGAAATTGCCGAGAAATTCGATTTCTCGCGAGAAATTGAATATTTCGCTAAAATACCGATATTTAGCGATTTCCTCATAAAAATCGATATATCGATCAATATTTAAAACAGTGCCTATTATTCAACTCTTCATGGAAGCCGAGACGGAAGGAAGCTTGGACTCAAACAGTACCAAAGAAATCTAGAAAGTCAAATCTCCCCTGAAAGTGCAGGAATTTACGTGGCTTGTCTACCTGGACAAAATACTTACAAGGTGAATAAAAGAAATGAATGCATGATGGCAGCACCATATGTGAGCTATGCAGTGAAGAAGTAAATATTGTTCATCTAATCTTATGATATAGATTGAATGTGTACTGGGGTAAATATGTGAGTTTGATACTGTGCAACAGATGCGGGAACAATTCACCAGCTGAATAGGAAAGGTTATAAAAGTCCCCACGGTGGTGTTGCAATTCAGACAATATGTTTTGCATGGTATTTGATGGAGCTAATGGCTCATAAGAAATAAGTTCTTAAAATGGCAGAGCTCAGAGAGACAAATTGGAGAATACCTAAGATCACATTGTAAAGAATTATACATGAATGGTTAGATATAATACAAGGGCCCCAACTGTACTACTGAAAAAGGAAGTGAATTTCTTGGTGGAGTAAGGCAAAGGGAGGTACTGTTTGGGATTGGGATAAGCCGCACCCTTTCTTTGTTGGAAGAAAACTTGGTCTCCCAACCCTTGTAGATACTTTACTAGATTTTATTGGCTTCCCTCCTTTATCTCCAAATAAGTTCTACATACTACTAAATTGATATCTTCAAATGTGTAAATAGATAAACAATTACCTCATAAAAGAAAATATAGGTAAAAATACTCACATAAAGCTCAAATCCATTTTGGCACGGAGAAGTTTCTCTCCATGAATGTCATTATCCACAGATAGCTTTGTACCATCATAAAAAGTAAATTCAGGAGAGACAACCTACATGTATCCAGGAAGAACAAGAGCATAATTATTTACAGAAGTAATAACAAATAGATGACATTATTATTTAAAAAATTGACAGAAGAAAGGCATCTTCCCAAAAGGATACAATATAATTTTTATAACTATACTAATCTTGATGTTCAAAGTTAAATTGATGAGTATATTCCCATGTTGGTCAAATGCGACCACTCATTTTATGCACAATATCCAAATGATATAAATTAAATTCTTTATGGTTGTTTTTAGTGATATGAATCAGCAAAATAGAAAATATTGAATTGGATATGTATTGGCAGATGTATCAACTATTAGTATCTGTTAAATGTCAAATTTCAATAACTCACTTGTAAATTAAGTCTTAACAAAATAAAAAAATTAACCAATGGAAGTTCACCAAATCTTATAGTCATTACATCAAACATTTAGATATATGCAATTCAAAATACTGGATAACATGAAATCTAAATTTTGAATGAGTGGACTGTAAATGTTTTGACACCAATTATAGTTATAAATCACCATAAATTGGCATAATTTTTTTATTAAATATCTATAACAATATTAAATTACAATTTAACGAAGTATGGACGAAGCCAAAGAGAAGCCATGTTTGTGAATCAGATTTGTGAGAACTGGATCAGATTTGTGAATCACTTTATGCCACAAATTCATGTCCATCATGAACCTGTGAATCATTCAATATTTTCTAAAATTACCATCCATGTCTTCCAAGGTCTATCTGCTCCCTCTTCCACACAAGCACATTCAGCATTGCAATGTGCAATGTCAAACCAGCTAAATGATGCTCTGTTATGTTAATCTCTGTAGAAGGCTAGAAGCAAATGTTAAACTTCCCTTTAACACTCATTTCTTATCTAACCCTTCCTTGTTTACAATTCTATAAACTCTGGACAACCAAAACAATGGGGGTCCAGAATAGACTTCTGCAGCTTTTGGACTCTATTTCAATGCCTTTTTAAAAGGACAACCAAACACAAAAATAAGTTGAATGCCTCGAATTGTTATCCTGACTGGACATCAGTTCTATTCACCTAATCATCTCTAGAATCCAAAAGGGAGCTTCGAGTATCTATCATAGCCCTTCCTAAGGTAAATGAACCATAAGGTTGAATCATTTATTAAGACTTATCTGGAGACAAGAATGATCCCAAAATAATAAAAGAAGTCACATACATACCAAACAAAAAATAAACTTCAAATTAGCACATATGCAATTTATAGTAGAGCTGCTGATCAAAAGTCGTGTGTGTGTGTGTGAGAGAGAGAGAGAGAGAGAGCCAAGATCCCCACAGAACCATGTAACATATACATATACAATGATGCAGTAAGACTAAAAAATTGTTATATCAGGCAGAAACCAAAAACAATAGATGGATAGTAGTTATTCTTGAAACTATTAACAAGGCTAGGCTACCTGGGCTTCAAATGTAAGACTTTTAATCTGACTCCGAGCATCTCCAGGCTCTGTTACAGGAGCAATTCCAGTCTTTGAATATTCTGCTTGAGGGTTAGAGTGCTCTTCATCTATGTTGGAAGTGGAACTATCCAAGAATAAGATTTCAACACCATCCTCCACAGAGGCTGAGTAGCTGCTATCATTGCTCAAGTATGTATACTTCCTTAAAAGCGCAGCATTCTGGTGAAAGAAAAAGAATATTATAGTCTTGCACGGTGCAAAAATACTATAAAACTTGTTGAGATGAAACAATTCTTAAATTTCCTTCAATTGAAGACATCCATCATAGCAAAGTAAAAAAATCCTAATTAATAACTTGTACCACGCACAGATAATGGTTCAGTACAAGCATTTTTAAGCTTTAATATGAACCACACTTTATAGTCAGAAAAAGTAAAATCTCACACATTTTTGTAAAGAATAGTAGAAAAAAATAAGATGCAAATCTACTTATGAAGCAAAAATATTATTCCACAAAGGCCATTAAGCTCTCAAGAAATTTTTATGGAAAGGTCATTCTTCAATTTGTGTCATCTCTAATAAGCAGCATGCATACATACAGAAGAAACATATCAGTCAACAAGAAGAACTTAGTTCAAAACAAAGGATTACATGTTCCAAACAACATAATATTCAAGTAAAAAATGAGGGCACAGAAAATTATTCTGAACGACATAATATTCAAGGAAACCCGAGAACATGTAAAATTCCTTACAGAATAGAAAAAATAGGGAACAATTAAAAAGTTCCTTTTATAGAAATCTTTGAATGGAGAAAAATTACGATGAGAGCTGCTCTGTACATAACAAAATGCAGACAACTTGAAGCTAAAGAAAATTAGAACTTGAACCCCTACCATCTACTGTGGTTTACTCGCTACAAGATTAAGCTGCCAACCTCCCAACCAAAAAACCTTTATCAATTCCCCTGGCAGGACCCTAGGTTCTGTTGTTTCAGACCATGATAAAATCCCTAGACAACAGAGCAGATTTGACCAGAAGTATTTCGTAGATTGCATAATAACCTTGAGGATCATAACAACAATGGCCCAAAATCCTTCATAATAGCATTTAAATAAATATATAATCAGTTGCCAAACTCATGTGAACCCACCCTAAAGATGACAAGATCTAACGCACAAACAAGCAAAAACAGTTGCCGATACACCTCCAACACATGTCTGGACACGAGTAATCCACATCCATGCTAAAAAAATTTAACTTTTCAGGACAGGCCCCAGACACAACGAGGACACCTCCAGACAGATCCTGATCCAAAACAGATGCTAAATCCTATCCTCTTGGAAAAACAGAAAAAAATGAGGTGGAGAAACAAATCACAAAAGTGGGAGGAGGAGGAGGAGGAGAATAAAGAAAGAATATGCTTTCGTGCGTCTCTATTTTATATGATCATGATTTTGTGGGTGAGATTTTCACAGCCCCTTTGGTGGGGTGAGAGAAGAAAGGGAGACGGGCTCATTTTCTTGGGTAATTCAAAGGGTTTGTGAGCCCACTTTGCACCCCAGAACACACACTAATACATTGGGCATGTAAATCCATCCTAAGCCCAGGCCTGAGCCTAGGATGCCCAAGCAACATTAAGAACTTTACTGCAAAATAAAAGCTCTTGGGGACTGTTTATATATGCAAAAATTTAGAGGAACTATCTTCTAAAAAATAAAAGCTTTATGAGATTTTCGGTAACACTGCATATTCTTTCCATTATGAAAATATTTCTAAAATGATAACTGTTTACGCCCAATCAATTATTTGAACTACTAATGGAGTAGTTAATCCACTGAGTTTACTAGTGGATTTTGTTGGTTCAAGGACTCATCGTGTCTCATTTTTTCATATGGATTAATTTTTTTTATTGTTGTCGTATATATGTTCTAGTTCGCAAAATTTGCCGTGTCGTGTATCTATGACATGTCCATGTCCATGTCTAAGCTACAAAGAACTTGAAAAGGGGGACCTCTCTAGCCACACATTAAAGGACCCTGTAGCACATCGACTTATGTACAAAACCACGAAGGATCACATATTTCAAATCTATGTGATGCATCTAGAAAGTAGGATATTCAAGGTCACAAATTTGTACCCAAAAAAAGGCACATCAAAAATTGATGATATCAATATACTTATTTTATCCACTATTGTGAGACATATTGTGAGACATCAATATGTCTCACAATAGTGAGACATCAATATACTTGCATGCTCAGAAGGGGAATGTACAGACAAAATAACATAGGAATAATTCTAAAAGATTTTATGAATATAAATTCATTGTTGCTTCAGTTCATGTCCATTGAAGTAGGCCATGACAGAGAAGGCCGGAACCATATGAAGTCACATAAAAAAACCATGGAAAGAAAGTCAATTAATAACACCACTATTTCCATTATTACTAAACTTATGGAAGAAGTAAAAGGAAACAGGATGCATCTCAATTTATAATACATACCTCAATTTTAACATTCTGAAAATGCAGCTTCTTACCACAACCAATAATGATAATTGGTTGCATTTCGTTTTGAAAATGAAATTCCTCACTTAAACATATTGTTCCTCCACAACCATCGTATGTGAATTCATCAACCCCATGCCCATCCACGATCAATTGCCTACTAGGAGAAAGGTATACCACATCATCTGCCTGCTTGTAAAGTGGTTCTGAAAGAACTATATTCTCATTTCTAATAATTGGATCATTCTTAGGATGCAACATCTCCTCCCTGCCTAATGCAGTGCCAAAAGCAGGAACAAAAAACTCAACTACTGGAAGTAGGAAGTCCAAAACAACAAGAACACGAGGCTGCTGGATCCGAACCACAAAAGACTGGGAAGATGACCGCAACCGATAATCCATTAGTAACATAGTTGCAGTGGGAACACACAAACTGGCACCAGATTCTCTGGATTCTGTTGAATCATCACGGCTAGGAGATGCGGCATGATTCTCCATAAATTCAGGGTTGTTGCAGAAACCTTGTTTGGAAACATCAGAAGAAGAGCCTAACATAAGGCGCATTTCAGGTTTCGTATCAGGTCTTATATCCAGTACTGAAAATTTGGGAATAGTTACATAGAGATCTATTTCTGATGAAGATGTTGTCCTGTATGATAACCAGAGATCCTCCAGCTGCCATGGCAAGAGAGAATGTCAATAGATATGCATATCTTTCATGTATGTGGTTGCAATGGACTGTTAGAGTTGGTTTTTAAAAGAATGCAAAGCCAACTTCAGAAGTGTACAACTTTGAGGTTGTCAAACTACATAAAATCACCTTACTCTTTTAGACAGAAATGGAATAAAGTAAAAATTTAAGATGAAATTAGTTTATGCTAAACCTAATTATGAAGAATAGAAAGCAAACTCACAGCAATCTGAGCTAAAGGGGATTCCTCATCAATGCCATTATACAACTCCAACAATGCATTTTGGATCTCAATCTCAACCACAACCACAGTATGTAACAGGAGGATTTGACTGTTGAGATTGACTTTGTCAGCAAGCATACGTATAGAGACCTTCTGAGAAGTCATGTTGCCACGAAAACTTGGAGGGATCCTTGGCTCTTCAGATATGTTCATGTATGCACAATCCAGAATAACATTGTACTCTTTGTCAGATATCACACAATGTAATAAACCAACCTGCAACAATTTCCAAACAGGGAAAAACACGTTCAATTAATGACAACTGAAAATGTTAGCCACCCATAAAATATTATGTAGAGCCGGAGATGCAACCTGTCAAGGCAGGTATTATTGATATGCAGACATAATACGAAAATGAATGGAAAAAGGAGAAGTGATACAGGACACAGAAAAGGAAGAGAGAGAACAGGGAAGAATGATATATGGAAGAAGATCAAAGGTTAGAGACGAAAAAGAGAGAAGAAAGGAAGAGACAGGAATATTCAACAATATTCTTCATTTTAAAAGTGAAACCCTGGCAAGACCACAAGTTCACTTAAATAGAGAACCATAAACTAAAAAATCCCTAGGTGACAAAATTCCTAACCACCCCAAACCTTAAAATCATATAGCTACCTTTTTCTTTTCTTTTCTTTTCTTTTTTGAGAAAGGTAGACAATAAATCTACAGTAGCACCTAACATAAATCAAAATTATCCAAATAACCAAGAAATGTATAGTCCTTGTACTCATCAAGAATGTGTGACATGAAGGTTTGTGTGGCAAAATATTTGTTTGCTCAATATTACATTGTAGCAAAAACATACTCTTGTGGATTTGTTTCCGAAAAATTGAGAGCACTTCATATCTGATCCAGTCAATGGGACAAGGCTATAAGTTTTAAATTTACATTGTAATAAAGAAATGACTTATATGTCCATCATATATTTCTCAATCTAAAAGAAGTGTAATACTCATAATCATGCTAAGAGGGATATGTTCCCCACACACACCCACCCGCCTACAGGTAGATCACATTCAAAAGAAAATTTTGTAAACAATATATACAAATGGTGCAATCCAGAGGTTTCTGTCATCAGTTTTTGGACCTCGCGCTCAGTCCAACATACATCAAAATATTAAACCAAAGTTACTTCATCTTCCTTTTTTAAGCAGTATCCAATGGTGCGAAACAAAGAATTTTTTGTGTGTCAATGCAGTTATTATTGATAATTAGAGAACCATAATGTTATTTGGAGAATCTATGACCAATGAGCAATGAAAAATATAACAAAATCCCCACACACATTATTCTGTTCTTAGAAACAGCAGGAAGGATTTTATTTGGCAAAAGAAGGATTACCTTAACCTCAACAGACATTGTTGGGACTTTTCTAAAAACATCCCTCAAACTTCGATGAACTTGGATACTAAGTCCTTTTCCTTCACGCATCATTGGCTTTCCTATAACACCATTAACTCCTACAGCCATGTTGATTCCTTGTATCTAAAAAACATAAGCGGTTATCAATACAGAATCCAAAACTTCATTACAAAAATACTTGCAAAGAAATTACCTCAGCATAGAGGACATCGAGATGTACAGCGGAAGGATCATTTTCTTGACAACCATGCCAACTGAAATTGTTTGTCACCCGTAGCTTTCCAAGATCAAGTTGCATAAAACTATAGGGAAAAAAAAAACAAAATTAAATAATCAAATCCAAGTTGAAAGTTTGATTTCCATTCTACAACTAACATTACCCAGTAAAGAATGTGTGTGTGAACCATTAACATCCTAGATAAACAACACTAAAGCCATTATCGGAAAAAAAATCTTCACGTAATGAGGAGGGAGTAATAGATCCCCTTTCCCAAGGAAATTCAATTGTTGAGAAATAAGGAACATCCTATACAAAAACAGTGCATTTCAAGGTAAGGATAGGTGGAGAAAAAGCGAAGATTTCCATGGAACCTAAAAACTAAAAAGAACAGAGTAAACAGTTTAACACACTGAAACAATAAGAAGTGAATATTGTCATAGAGTAAAGATGCGGATGGTAATTATAGAGTGGTTCAAAAATAAAGATGCTGAATTTAATTGGTTTAAAATTTGTCAATAGAATATCTTTTCTTATCTATTAACTTCCAGATATAAACAAAGAGAAATCTATTAAGAGATCAACAGAGTTTTGATTTAGAAGTCCTACTAAGAGTCTAATAAGTCCTAAAGATAATAGTTTTGTTTAGGAAAGCAAGAGCTAGATTTATTATAAAAAAATTCAGTTCATATTCATAAGACTTGGAATTAAAAGTTTTATGTGATTTTTCAGAATTTCTTATTAATATAATTTAGCTTTGGCTTCTTGTTTCATTGAGAATTCAATCTCACGACTAGATCAAAGTGTGGATTCACTTAGATCATCCTTCATACATTGTTTAGCATAAATTTGCTAAATTTTTTCAAATCTCAAAACATTACTTTCACACTAAATCAACTTAACAAGTTCAACATACATAGATTCTACAATAATGTGCAATGTTTCAAGAATCAAAACAACGTTTTATCCATATAACAATAAAAAATTACACGTCATTGCCATATTAAACTATATACATGTTTGCTAAAGCTATATACATGTTGGTGCATGCATAATTACATACATAAGAACCAACTACGAAGAAAGTGCAAGAACCGTGTGGCTGTTGAATCTCTCAACTTCCCTAAAAACAATTAATAAAACTATAAGGGTGTTTTATATGAATGGGTCATACACTTAGCATCAAAATGGTGGAGGGGAAAAAGCATATTCAGCAATTTGGTTAAAAAGATTCATATTCAATAATAGAATACATGACCAAAATTTCATAAAAAGTTTTTGACTAACTTGGGATGACCCCAAGAAGAAATTATTGCTAAATTTTATTTTTATTTTATTTGGGGGGGGGGGGGTATTCGACTTCAGAACACCAAAAGATCAGTACCGTAAATAAAGGTCAACCAACCACTTAAAAGAAAAAAATATGTACTCAAATACATCTAATATCACACAGTTTACAAACAAGGAAACAAAAGAAAAGACAAATATTGATGTTAAAATCCAAAGGAATATTAAAAAAAAAAAAAACTAAAAACGGATTCTATCAAGAGAACATATGAAAAATATACGAACTCTTTGCTCAATGAATTCCGAGGAACAATTATTGTTGGAGTATCCAAGGAAAGATCAAGTTTCAGAGCAGTTGCACCATCTATCTCATATTTTTGGATCAGCCATTCAAAACCCCCAACTTTATCGACAAACTTAATAGCTTCTTCAGTCTGTGGGGTAGCAAGTTCCACAAAGTATGCAGTTATCTGCAAAGGCCATCCACCAGAGTTCATGGAGTAAAAAACATGCAACAAAATGCAGAAGTAATCTCAAATACATCAAAAATCAGAAAAGGATGTTAAAGTAAGATAGACCAACAGACACCACCACCAAAACATCGAAACATAGGATATTTATAGCCTGATCATCATCGAAACATAGGCACCCCGATAATGTGTGTTGGAATAGTGTTATCCTACCAGATAATGGATATAGTTAACCACTTAGCCTAATGTTCTAATATATAGGATGACAATATGGAAGTTACATTAAATATCCAGACTTTGTGTTAACATTAATTTGACCATTTTTAGTCTATTTTCTATCCTTTCCTTAATATCCCAGGCACATCACTGATGTTGGAAGTTCACATGTAATGGTGATGGTGGTTATGGTGGTGGTCATGAGAGGACCCTCTTATAAACTTAAAAATAGGCCAACAGGGCACGTTGATGTAATTGTTATTTGGAGGTTTGTTGAATGATATTAATAGTTGTATGGGCCTTTGAATTTATTAGTTGAGTTCGAGAGTTTTCACCAGTTTGAAAGTGGGTTTCTCATTGTGTTGCCACTTCCTTGGGAGAAATAAAATGGTAATCCCAGTGAGGGAGGGAATTTTGGTAGAGCAGCACATGGTTAAAAAAGAGAGATTAAAAAAAAACCTACAAAACAAAATCAGCACTTTTTGGCCTTAGCAAATCTGAATGAGTAAAAATGACCCTTCACTAACCTTTGACAAGGAAGGACAAACACCAGCCGCTTTTCATTTAACATAAATTAGCAATTGAAAACATAAGTTCTTTTAGATGAGATCTGTTTTGCAGATTTTCTAGAAAGGAACAAATCTATTGATTAAAATCAAGTATTCAAAACAAAATGAGATGAAGATATAATTTAGTGATTTACAATCAGATAAGATTGAGACAGAGATAATATTTAAATAAGATTGTTTAAGGAAGATTGAGATTTAAAATCGAATAGATTAGTCGAGATTTGATATATGAATTTTTCTTTAGGAACAAATTTAAACCATGATAGTTGTTAAAAATAAATTGCTTAGAATACAAGCTTTTCTTAAAAAATGATTGAACTCATTAGTTTAAGTCATGTCTTCAACAGTAAAAACTAAAAAAAAACAATGGCATTTGAGCAAGTTATTACGTGGCAATGTCATGTCAGCAACTAAATTGACCAAAGGCTAGATTTTCTCATTCGAAAATTGAAGGGCAAAAAATGCAATATTTTTTGGGGGGGAGGTTAAGTACAAAAAAAAATTCGAAAGAAGGAAGTATCATAAGAATGTTCTAATCAGTTAATGAAGCATCATGCATCGGTGCACCTCAAGCCCAAAGGGAAGCCTTACAAAAACCAAGAGTTTACACCTCCATGGCGTTGCACCTGTCACGCTTCCCCTTCCTTGTTGCGCTTTAAAATGTGTTGCGCTTTCTGTGCTTCTAACACAATGTTAAAATGAGGGATTTGCTTCCTTTTTACTTAATCCAACACCAATCTCTTGATTCTTTTCATTGTTTGGTCTTTCTTTGTACCCCAATAAACAAAAGGCCAAAAACAAAAAAAACCATCCTGCAAGGAAAAAGGCTGCAAGAGGGGAAAAGATATATCTCTACAGGGGTTTGTTGTTGCCCTGCTCTCTTCCTTCCTATGCTTCTAAAACAATGTAGGTTATTCTTCACCTCATTTTCTTCTTCCATCTGCTTTTATTTTTTTAAAATTTTAATTTTTAATATTCTTTTATTTTTTTTAAATGCCCAAAGCAAAGTTTAATTTTTAATACCCAAAGCCATTCATTTTATTAAAAGATAGGCAAAACCTCCCCCAACATTTAGCCACCGAATAACACTTCTTTTCACATTAACCATATCAACCAAACAATCAAAGAGGTTTTATCTCCCTTCAAATGCTCAAAGCAAAGTGAAATATCCCACAAACATCAAAATGAAAAAAAAAATGACCTAAACCTAAACCAATCGGTGAAACCCTAACCCTAGGATAGAGACCTAAACCTAAACCAGAAACCCTAACCCTAGCTTTCTACCCAAAGCCATAAACCGGAAACCCTAATCCCACCAAACATAAAACTACTCTAATTCCTCATAACAAATTTCCCTCCCGAATACATTGCGGCGGGTCATACAGCCGCCCTCTCTTGGCCGGATCAAACCAAGCAACCGACCCAAGCCACCGCTTGTCAGAGATGGGACTCCTCGCCCCCGTGCAAAACCTCCCCCAACAGAGAATTAATGAGAGGTTCGAAGCCAACCCACTTAATATTTCTCTGCCTCTCTTTTACTATAAATAGAGGGGTGAGATAATCAACAACATCACCAAAAAATCCACAACAATCTTCAATCACCAACCATCCCCACCATCTCCCAAGAGAGAGAAGAGAAAGCCCCTTTTGTGTTCTCAATATACACCGTGGTCCAAAACCAAATCTTTGCCCAAACCAACCCAGAATAACACTTCTTAGCCGCCCCCTTCACATTAACCATATCAACCAAAATAAGATTATCTGTTTTTCAACAACTTCTAGAATGAAAGACCTTTTCCTGCTTTTAGAAAAAGCAGGTGATAAACTTTTCAACCAGGAACGACACCCCTCACCCTTCATCCGACGAGCCCGCCAGGGCACGCTCCGAACCCCCGAAGAAACCCCACACACGCACGCGCTCACCGCGCACCCCGCCGGGATTCCGACACGCCGACATCTCCCGACGACACACGACCCTTCCTCCTCAACTTCCTCCCCTCCTCCCACATTTCATCCAGGCTTGAGAAATTAGCCCCTACCTATGTTTCTGCCTCCTCCCACATTCCTCCCACATACTCTTGCTCCCACATTCCTTCCAAGATTGAGAAATTATCCCCTATCTTTTCTTTATTCTTTGATTTTCTTATTTCTTCTCCTTTCTTCTTCATTATTGATCGTCTCCTCTTTCTTCTTTATCTTTAAATTGTTTTACTCTCTTTTTATTCTTCTTATTAGTTTAAAAGATCCTGCATTTAATCTGTGATTTTTTCTTTCTTATTCTTCTCCTCCATTTTCCTTATTTATTCTCCTTTATTCATCATCGATCATCTCCTCTTTTTTCTATTTCTTATTCTTCTCTGTTTTTCTTTATTTATAATCCTTTTTTTCATCATTGGCCATCTCCACCTTATTCTACTCCATATTCTCTCTTTTTTTTCGCCCTCTCTTTCTTGTACCATCAACAAATGAAATAAGTTGAAGCAAAATGATTGAATGATTTTGTGTCCGTGAAATACAATCTACCCCACAAAACCAGTCTAATGATTGTGATGGCAATGACCATATCTAAGACATTGATGAGAGCGATGAGTAATTAACTGGAATAATGAATATGAAATCAAGAACTTTGAATATCTAGAAGATGATCTAGTATCTGATTATGGTAAATTGACATGGAATGCCATGGCTCTAGCTACTAGAGTAGATGAACCTTCAACATACACTTGATCACATTCAAGTGCAAGGGCTCAACTTATAGTTCATGGGTTTGAGTTCCAACTATTTCTCTTCTTTACATGTTGATATTAATTAGAAGCCCAATCCGGAGGAGACTAGAGAAAAGAATGATAATGGTATGAGTCAAATGACACTTTCGATGATGATGAATAATGATATTTTGTATGACAATGGTAAGTGCAACCTTTATAAGGGTTAAAACATTAAGAGCGTGATTGTAATTTCACATTTTGCTAGTGGTTGAATTAGGGAACAAGTTATCCTCAGTAGTTATTATGAAAGTGAAGTTCGTAGTTTTTATTTATTTAAATATAAGAATTTTATGGTTAAACTAAAAATATGATAAATTATGGTTGCCTTGTTATGTTGTGTTATAAATGTTCTTGTATTTGTGGTATTTAGATTTTTTTTAAAAAAAAATTTATATAATATAAAGAATTATGCTTGGTTCTTTTCTTTTTGTTTGCTGCATGTCAATGAAGTATGCACCTCACTTCCACACCCATTGTGCTTTGATTGCATTTAGTGCATTGATAACCTTGGTGGCAATGGAGGTCTAGCATATTTGCGAGGTACCAATACCAAGAAGCAAAAATAAAATAATAGGCACCTTAGATTCCCCTAGAAGACTAGGTTCACCAGCCCCCAAAGTCAAGTCTTTATGTTGGGATCTAGCTAGATTAGGAAGTTATTTAAAAAAGAATTCTTGTTAAAGATAAAGTACTAAAAAGGTCAGACAGATAAAGTATTACAAATCATTTTCTATAAATGTTAATATGTATTAATTTTCACAAACTCCGCAAATTTTGGCTGGATTTTAAGGGTTTTCATCTTATTCAAAGCCCCAAGTGGTCATTATTTTCAATTTTGCATCACCTCCACCTTTTCATCTTCAATAAACAATCTAGGTGCAGCCCACTATGTCAATCAGTTAATATAATGTTACATAGGTTCCTACAAATGAGATATATGTTTGTAGGGATTAATTAACATGGTATATCCCACATTTTTCCATAAACCTACCTCCAACGAAGCAAGCAATGAGAATGCTAATTATCAGTGAACAATGAACAGAAGACTTACTTCCTGAACAAACCGGTAAAGAAAAACAATTCGAACGGCAGATAGGCGACCTCGTAAGCTATAATCATGTCCTTCATAATCATCATCTTCTGCACTGTAAGATTTAAATTCAAACTGAAAATAACGAAACGTTAGCACATTCAAAGGTTTTAGATAGAAATAAGCCTTACCATAAACTAAAATCCATAAATAAAATTACTCACAAAGCACTGTATGAAAATGGCCATATACCGAACAAGTTATAAATATATTTGTCTATATTTTTTCACTGCATAGGGAATTTATTGAAGTTTTCCTTCTGTAGGGGATAGATTACATAAGGCGCACATGTACAATCAACATTACACACGTTTTATGGACCAACTAAAAACCATCCTCAGGGTCAGCAAATCAATAGGCAGCAAGAGTGAAAAAGATAATACAACATCCCTCCCAAAAAAAACAACAGCATGAAAAATATCATAGCCATAAAACCAAAGGTTCAAGATGGAAGTGTCTGTTCTTGCACCTGAAGCAGTAAATTAAAACAATAACAGTCATGCAGCCACCATCATCAAGTGAGATGTGATTCATTCCTCCTCGTTGCTCCGCCAAACAATAAATACTGCCCTATTTTACATGGGGTGCCTTAGATACGGCAACATAAACAACTTCGATTCAGTAACATAAAGAACTATTTCAGACTTCTCCCATTTTAATACAATATTGAATTCCTAAATATGCTATATATGTCTAATGGCATTTCCTTTCTTTATATTTCCCAGATATACATAAACCTGGCCTGACATCATGCACCAATAACCAACCATTTGAAAGCTTGATTTTTTGTTTCCCTAAGATAATGTCCACTTATTCAGAACCCTATCAAAGTTCTGGCAGAATTATTAAAATGTCACCACAATCTTACCATATCTGCATTCACAACTTTGCCTTATCATACTGTAAACATCATGGACGTCAATGTCCAATAGAACACAAAACCAAAAATGGCTACACCGGTTAGATATGGCCAAACACAACAGAAACCAGAAATATATGCCTGTCACATATATAGTGTCATATTATATTATAATTTAATTTTTTCCAACTCCTCCATGATGTTTCCGTGCCTGTAAATCTATCACAAGGTCTTCAAAGAGTCTGACAAATTACAACTCTTTAAAGAAGAACATTGAACAAATACAGAAAGTCAATGATTCCATATATGGGACTCTGCAACCAAATAAGCAAATGAAACCAATAACAAAATGAGAAAATAACCAAGAAAACAACATTTACTCTTACATACTTTGGCTGTAAACCTTTTTTGGGGGAGGAAGGTGGGAGCTCACCACCTGAAGCTTATTAGTCAAATGAACCTCCAACAGGAAGAGAGCATATAGTTGGATCTTCAGGGAAAATGGTAAAATACATTTAGTACCTTAGGTATATGAAAATGTAGAACTAACGTATGCCAAGGCTTGAGGAGGAGGTATTAAGACCCCTTGATTGAGGGATCGGAGAGAAGCCTTGCTGATTGCAAGGAGAGGGTACTAAGTTTAGGTGGTGGATAGGTTTCCATATAAGCCATGCTCATTAGCGCCTCTATTCTTATAGAGAGACTGGAGACACTCGAGATGACTAGAATGAGATTTTTAAGGAGACTAACAAAGAAAACAAGGAAAGGAAGGGTTGCAAATCTGAAGCGAAAAAGTGTGTGCTGTAGTAAGAGTGCAGACAGGGGTCTGGAACTCATATATCATGAATAGGGCCTTATTTGGGAAGTGGTTATGTATGATGGTGGTAGATTCAGAGTCACTGCAGAATAGAGTGGTTCAAGAAAGACGTTATGGAGGTTGTCTTAGGCCAGAGATCAGGCCTAAGGCTTCATCCACTATGTCATCATCTCAATAGTTATATAGAGTCAATAGTGAAGAGATCATCTTTATAAGCCATGAAATGGTTGGAAACATTCTTCCACGGTGCTTTTACCTAATCTTTCCAAAATAGCTCTATGTACGGACAGGTTTTGTGATACTTTTCAGTGCATTGAAATGAGCTCATCTGGTGCCCAAAATTGAAGCACAACCTGGTGGATATCGAGGTAATACAGGTGACTTTCCTCATGGCCATGCTCCAAGAGATAAAACTTGACTTAGAGAACATGATTGTAAGGAAGATGCAAGCGTCGTTGAACGTCTTTGTAAAGTCATTCTATTCCAGGCTGAACATGGACCAGAACAGATCTCTTCACATGACGCAGCTTTACAAACAATTACGGATTGCTAAATATCCAATGGAGATTAGGGAGTAATGAGGTTTCTCTATAGGATAATATCCTTATAAGGTGAACAGGAAGTGGCACAAAATGGAAATGTTCTGTGCCAACCGGATGAGGACTCAGAGGAGACCATGGATCATTTATCCTTCACTTGCCAATATATTAGAGAGCTGTGGAGTATGGTTGGGTTGGTAATGAGAAAGAAGTGTAGGTTGGGCAACTCATATAAAATGTGGGAGTGCATTAGAAAGTGCAAAAAGAAGGGTGGTAAGAGCAGAAGCCTGCAGTTTATGCTATTTATTCATCACGCATAGTGTTGGGTGATTTGGCTCACAAGGACTGAAACAATTTCAGAAGAAGACTGGCATATCTAGAGGACAAGTGGGCAGGTATTGTTTCTTTTATTGAGGACTTGGGAAAATTAATCTCAGGATGGACTGTGTCAATTGACACCTTACATAATTATGCTTCTTTGTACTGGGTTGGGAAGGATTGTCATTCTATGATGTGGAGATCCCTCACCTCCTTTTTAAAATTGAGGCTTTTCCTCAGAATTTAAAAAAAAGGTGGAGAGTTATATATATTCTTGGCACGGTGGTGTAAGGACACCCCCCATTTCATGGGGGTCATGGGTTCAATTCATGCCTCCGGCAGGAGAAAAAAAAGGGAAAACAGCAATTGAGGATCATATTACTTCTCCCTAGACAAAAATAGCCCAGTAAAGAGTGAATGGCATCAAAAAGAATTTCACTTCCATGCGGTCATTCTTCTTTTTAGAAAATCAGATCCCAATGTGATCCCACACACTGGTGTGTGATTCCAAACCAATCTAGCCCAAGTGCATTCAAAGAAAAAATTGTTAGTGGACTCCAACTGGCAACAACATGGGGCATCCAATGGGCATATAGGGGGCACATGATGCATACAAAATATGAACTGCCAAATATGCTACAAAATGTACATTGCACACATGTAAAAAACATTATGAAGGAACAAAAACAGCAGATAAAGATTTAAAATGATAGCAAGATGTGAAAAAGAACTCTACCTTGATGAGGGATTCAGCTGCTTGGTCATGTATATCACATAACCAACCCCAACAATGATCCATTCCAAGTGACATATCACATAATCTAAGATTCCCTAAAGTACCCTCTAATGAAATAGAACTTGGGTGAACCTGGCATAATAAGAAACAGACGAAATAAGTCGAAAAATGATGCATGTATTTGTAGGTCAATCTATTAGACATTATACAAAAATATTTCTAGCACATAAGTAATCAGAATGATCCAAATGTCATTATAATTTAAGTGATGACAATCAGTTAGGCAAAAGAAAAATTAACGAGATTGTCCATACATGAAAACAAATGAGGAGTTGGCAGAACCATTTAATGTGAAAAACATGAACACTAAGAGTGGAAAAAAGTAACATATTCCTAAAAAAACCATTGGAATTAGCGACTGGTGTTAAAATCACATTGTATCATTTATGTATTGTGATATATACATATATATGTGTATGTGCATCCCATGTGATCCTTGTACTTCTAATTGAGATTACAGTGAGGACTATGGAGACAATTCCTTCCTTTTTATTCTAGTGACTAATCAAATTGTTGGTATGCTAGGCCTACAAGTTGGTTCCCTTACCAATGTCTCATGGTTGCACCCTTCACAGAGAGCTCAACATATAAATTTCATTTAAAACAGAGGAAAACTCAAGAAAAAGATGTAGGAGACGAAGATGTACCTTTTTTCCCAAAAAAGACACAAGAGATATACTAATATAATAAAAAGACGAGGAAAACTCCAGAAAGAAAGAAGATATACTAATAAGCAGGGTATATGAATGAACTCAATGACAAACGACAATGTAATAAAATTATACTAAATTGTAATCAGCAACCCATAACTAAAATGAAAATCAAAAACAAAAAAAAAATATGACCACAAAATGAGCCTTGATATTGCAGTGGGAAGCAAAAAAAATGCAAAAAAGAAAAAGAAAAAATTGTTGTCTAATTAGCATACCTTCAAGTCAAACAGAAATTTTTCTTGCACAAACATTGCAAGCTGAGTATCATCCTCCTTGTTCAGAAACACACAAACACTGTTAACATCCATGTTCAAATGAAATACTACACGACTTTTTCCATAACCAAGCAAGCCCCTTATGCAGGAGCGACCATTTTCCTCTGTCTTGTCCTTATCTTGGGAATATTCAGCCTCCATGACATTTAACTCATTAATGCTGGTCGAGTCCGAGCTCTCTAAGCTCAGATCCAAGCCAAATTGAATCAAAGCAACAAGAGTTGGCCTATTGCAGAAAAATTCCAGTTTGGACATGCAGATGCTCATCTGAAATACCCAAGTAAAAAATACATATTATGCCAAGCCAACATGTATAATCAACTTAAAAGATATATATATATATACTAAGGCCCCGTTCGGATATGAGCTTAGGTAGATTCTGCATTTGAAAAGCCAAAATTCTCAAACTCAAATCCAAACACATTTTCAGCATTTAGCTTTTCAACCACCATCTTCCTTTTCTAGGCCAAAAAATCATGCGATTGAAATTCTAATAAAACAACGCTTTTTAAAAACTGAGTTTCAAACACAAGATTCTAAGAATTTTAACGTTTCAACCTCACATCCAAACACAGCCTAAGTCAAGTTCAAGTACCTGAGTATCAATACCCTCATAAACAAGGGAATCAGGATTCCTGGTCACAAAGGTAACTGTGACAAAATCATATTGATCATCATCCCGTGCCTCATAAAAAACTTCACCTGGACTCCTTCCCTTTCCTAACTCTTTGTCATAAATTAAAGCATCAGCAGAGTCAAGTCCAATACGATTATCAATCGCACCAAAAGGATTAGACTTCATGTTATGAGCCATTTCAAAATTAGGTGAGCAAAAGCTTTGATCAGGAGTAGATAAGAACTCAGGCAATGCGTCTTTGAATGTATCATCATCATCAAGAAAGAATCTATGAGAACCTTTCCCATCAGATTCAAGGGTACACGGGGAATTATTTCCAAGGTTATCTTTCTGCACAGAGTATGCCAAGTACTGAGGAGTCAAAGATGAACGACCTTGAAGTTCATCTTTAATTTTCAAAGAATGTAGCTTCATCTTGACAGTCAGATCACCTCCCACACGAACAAGATTTACCTGTGAAGCATAGCATCATAATGAAAATATATATATATAAGAAAAAATGCAATTCAGCAAACCACAATATCAATAAAAATGGCTAATTTCAGCATATATTATCTTCCGCCAAACAAAAAAAAACAGCAGCACCTCACATATCAAAGAAAAAAAATGAAGAACAAAGATAAATGTTGTAGAAGTTTTTTTCTGAATGAAGGTGTATTGATGTTACCAAAGACAATCAAATTGGGGGGGGGGAGTAAATTTTCTTAGTAAAATCAAACAGCTCACAACCTGAAATTTATTAATAATAAAGGAAATATTAAATAGATTAATGCAATCAAGATGACCTTTCCTCCAGAGGCAAGCACATCCAAAATTAATTCCTCGGGATCTTCATGTTTGCCTGGAGTCTGCAGCGGAAAAAACAAAGAATATGAAAATCACGATTATAAATTTTAACTACAAAAAAAAAGCATCAAGATGAAAAATAATTATTTTCATTAGACAATTCTCTGAAAATAAATTGAAATCAAATATAGCAAGACCTTTCCATATATTGACAATTTCGTTTCAATCAAAGATCCATTGATCACAAGGTCTGCAGTTGCTAAGTTACTAACTCGAGCTCCATCATATTCTGATAAACTACTGCTTGATTCTCCAAGTATGTCCAAGGCTGGGGGAGCCTGGGAAATATTTGAAAAGAAACATAAATAAATTCCCATAGACATACAATAAAACTAAACAGGACAAGAAATATTGGTCGGGAGTGAGTGTAATACAGAAGCCCTATATGTCGCTTGTATAAGTTCTTTCAGCCAGGTGGTTTTTTCAATGTCATCTCGAAACTCTATGATCAAAGTGTTTGAAGATTCCAGAGCCTATAAGACAAATCAAATCAAGTAACAAATTAAATGTAAGCCATAGATAAATAAAGCAGTTAATTTCTGAGAAAACAAAAGTACCATAACCCATTAACTGATAGGGATGACATACTGATAATATGGACGTATGGATCACTGAGATTTTGATATATATTGCATTCTAGCGAAACTTGACATAATGTTTCAATTTTGGTTACAGTTATCTTAGTAGCATGACACAAGATGATAAGAGTGACACATTGGAAACCCAATTGCATGAAGATCACTCGGTCCTTCATACAGCAGTTTGTTAGACCATTTGAGGGAATAGAAACAATGTGATTTTCAAGAACAGCACTCCTTATGTAAAAATTATGTGGGGAAGTGTTAAGAAGCAGATAAAAACTAGGGAAATCCACTGCTCGGGGGCAAAGAGGATACTGTTTGGGAACAAACTGGTGATAGAGGCATAACTTCTAGATCGCTTGCTCTGTTTTGTTCATGGATCAGTAGACCCTCACATATAACTATAGGTAAGCTAAAACAAGTAGATCCCAAAACTACCAGTAGTAAATGTGGTACTAAAGTATCATGGGGATGGAGGAGGAACAAAACAGAATAACAAAAATTGTTAGCAAGCATTACCTTCTGAAGATCAACACCTCTGAAACTCACAGCAACTGAAAAAAGTGAACCACCCACACTTGTTGAAGATACTTCAGATACCTGCCGACCTACCATGCTGCCATATTAACAGAACTTTATCAAAACATTATTTGCTCCAACAAATAAATTGGTATTGAAGCGGCACAAAAATTATGAAGAAAAACAACTATAACTAAGTATCCATTCCATAGAGGGAAGGGAAGGGACAAAACTGAAGTTGGAACCCTACTATTTCTTCTACACAGAACTAAACTAAAATAGGATGTCTGAGGAGGAGGCTAATAGTGCAATAAGTCAACAATTTAGCTCTCACTAGGTCCACTAGAAACTCAATGTTTTCATATAACTGGCTGTTAGAAAAGTTGTGATAAGCTGGAAATCATGTCTCACTACACTGCAAATTTGCAAGATTCATACAGGGTATTTCCTTCTCATTTTTGGGATTAACTAGGTGGTGGAAGAATCATTGGATCTTAAGTCGACACAATGGCGACAGATTCCAATGGAAACAGATTTTATCCTCTTGTAATATGCTGGTCCTTGGATGGAAAGATATAAGAGCGTGTTAAAGGATATTATCCACATGTAATATGATGGTCCATTTGGATGGAAAGAAGTAGTAGTGTGTTCAAGGTTAAGGAAAAAATTGTGTTTTGAGAAATCAAGGAAGGTGGTTTAATGTACCATCTAAAAATCATGTGTGTAAATTTGGATGAGCAATCAGCAACAACAAGGTTTGCAGGATGACAGTAATATGAAAGAGAGCTTCAGCATGGAAGTCCCCGAGGTCCCTATATTAAACTTTTAAGGTTTCTGCTTAGTGCTTAATTTCTAGAGAAATGACAGGGATTAGACATCAGTGACAAGAAATGTTTATGTTAACGATTCATTTCCACATTATGGACCTTACAAAGGTATATAATCTCTGTTAAATTCCATCATAATGGTTTACTGAACTGCAAATGGGAGTAAAAGTAAAAGACAGTGCAAATGTAGTATAAGTTCGATTGAAAAGGGCTTGCGAAGCCCTTGGGAGTCCCACCAACTTATTCAGGGAAGTTTTATTTTTTGACTCATGCAATGCAGATCTGTTTTCCATTTAAAAAACATAAGATCAGCAAAACAATGCACCAGATAACAGAGTAATGTTGAGATTATCTATGAACACTTGTGCTTCCTTTTTTGGCTACTTATTTATAATTTTACATTCTCTTTCTTCTTGTTGATTTCTCCTCTCTTTTATTTTACCTTCTATTTCATCCTATATCACGAAAAAGTTCTATATTGATTTAAAGTAATATAGTCCTGTTATTAAAAAAACAACCACCACCACAAATTACATATAATACCTGCAACATCGCTGATAAGTTTGTGAGGCTTCTGATTCCAAAACATAGAGATAAAACCCAGACAATACGATAAAACATGGTTTCCATTCCGCCACAGAATTGCCAATTCCCTAATGGGGAAAAAAGAAAGATACTGTAAGAGAAAGACTAATTAAACTGGACCATATATTCTCCAAGTACATGAATGGACCTACCCTCCAGACCAGGATTCTAGCATCACTTGCCAGATCTGCAGGATACCATGGCACAAGACCAGTTTGAAGATAACCGTCACTATTTTGATCACTGTTTTCTTTAGAGCCATACAGTATGTTCAGCAAATCCATAAGTCTGCCATATCTTGCCGGTGAAAAATGCATGCCAAGGTTTGGTACTTGAACTGAAATCCTTGTTGACGGGTAACTAGGGTGTGGTATCTTGATCTTCAGAAACATTTGATTAGTAAGCACAAATTCAGGAAGCTTTGTAAAACAATTTTGAATACAATCCAATTATGATCTTAACAGACGTGCAAATCTTGACCAGATTGTTCTCTAGCAGATTTGCATATATGGTCAAGAACATAAAAGGTGGGCTTCCTTGGTGTATATATAGCTGGAAATGATTGCCTTAACAATCATAGCTTTGATTCACCTAACCAATAATCGGGCACTATATTTAAACAGAATATTAGAATCACGCAAAATAACTTACTTGGTCAACAATGACTGACATGCCACACCTATCAATAAGGGAATAGAAGTGATCAACGTCCTCTGGTTTAGGTAAGCAAGATGGAATACCAGAAGCCAAGGTGTTATCATCACCAGAACTACAATCAATAAAAAATGCAGCGATATCTCTTCCCGAAATATAAAAACGGGAATACAAGCTCTGCCTTTGTTCATCAAGCTGATCTTCCTGCAACAGATTCATCCAAATACAGGAAGGCACTAAACAACAGAAACGTAGATATTCAACTTCAACTAAAAAGAAGGCATAAAAACCTACCCTTGTTTGCAGTGTGAAGTGACCAAAATCCAAAAGAAAATGCCCCTCACTTGAAGTAGAAATGCATGTTCTTAGTGGCACTCTCACTTTTGGAGCATCAAAATCAACATCTAACGCAAATCTGAGACACATCGTCACCCATCAACAACGTTACAATGAATACTGACTTATTTGCCCAATAAAGGAGCAACGGGAGAAAAGCGAGGATAATCACAAATAGCAAACGTATGTAAACATATGCTATAGGGTGCAACTTTGGTCAGTTAAACCGAATCCGAACCGATCGAAACTGATTTTTTTCGGGTTTGGGTCAATAGTTTTATGGTTTGATTTGGGTATGGATTGAAGAATTAATAAACCGATCTACATTGGTTTGGGGTTAGTTTTACTTCAAAAAAAAATCAAATTAACCGAACCGAATTAAATTTAAACACATGATTATTCATAATCAGTATTCATTTAGTTAATTCTTTTTATATTAAAAACTATATTGTTGTTATACCATTAATATTCATAAAAAAAATGAATATACTAATTCATATACCATCAATCCTAGCATTTTGATATTTATATATTGTTGTAAACCAGCCCCCCAAAAAACTCTAACCAACCCAAATTGGTAGTAAGAAAAAAAATAATTGGGTATGTAATGTTTATCTTTAACAGTTCAGTTCGGTTCAGTTTAGTTCAGGTTAGCCAAACAAAAGTCGGTTAGGTTCGGTTTTGAGTTTTCGGTTTGATTTTCGGTTCAGTTCGGTTTTCAGGTTACATATGAATATAGTTTGGTTCAATTTGGGTTTGCAAAAAATTGAACCAAACCAACCAAATTGCACCACAAGCTATGTGAATTACATGGACAATATGATATAAGGACAGTTATGGACGCTATGGCATACATGTAAGTTACCAGATTATTAGGATATACGATAAATAATAATTGGACAATATATGACACTCCTAGGACAGTTAGGATTTGATTGTGCCCCAAAAGCCAAAGGAATTCTTGATGTTCAAAAAAAAAGGTAGTATCGTCTAGATTTTATTGATGACCTACTGAAAGTAAGAAGGATTTCCAAAGAGGGAGTGATGCATCAGAGATACAACACAGAAAAGAGTATAAAGCTACAACTCTAAACACCCCACTCCACTTTAAAACACCCTTCAGTGATGAACATCTGATCTTATTCGAGATATTTGTGTGCCAATCTCTTAGGAGACCCAATAATGGCCCAAGTATTTTCTTCATAGAAAGGCTTAAAATAACTTTTCCATCCTAATTAGCCATAAATCCCAACAAATTGCTTCAGGTATCATGGAAATAAAATTGTTTCACTTGCTTCTGTGCCCCTTCACTCGTTTGCCCTAAAAAAGGTACAAGGCTAGAGCACCTTTGATAACAATGGCCAACGATGGAAGGTTTTAAATTGATTATCCTTGTTTATTTTCTTATTAACTTTTTCTTAATTGATTTCCTATCGGGAGACATCTTTTTTGTTTTTTTTTTTGAAGTTATCATTTTTTTTTAATTTAATGGTGGGCATCCTACCCCTATTTTATTAGGATGAAGTGAATACCCAAATGCAAATATAAAAATTCAACCTAAGATTCTAAGTTGAGACCGCAATAGAAGAGATATCTACTTGAATCCCAATCCCCACCCCCAAACAACACTATACTTATCAATTACAAATTTATCCCCCACATATAACACATTAACACATGTGATGCCACAGCATAGAAAATAGGAGATAAGACATCTACTCATGCGAAAAAGTTAAAAATTGATATCTTCGATATATCGATTGGGTCCCCAATCAAGATATCAATCGATGCATCAATTATGAAGTTTTAATAAAAATGAAAATAAATCAGAAAAACATAAAATTGTTTAAAAAATACAGGAAATGGAGAATAGATATTTTATGGTGAATATTTTGTGTAGTTATTTATGGGGAATACAACATGAGATGTATTATATTTATTTATTTATTTTATTGTTTGGCTTTTGGGGGATTTGGGAATTTATTGAAAGAGAGGTTTGCTCATTCTATTTGAGATTTCCAATGTGGCATAGAGAATTGTAGTAGAGTTAGTAAAGAAAATGAGATATTTTTAAAATTGAGGGTATAGGGGATTCATATAGATTTTAGAAACTAGGGATTAAAATTAGATTTTATAAATGACTTGGGTTTTTTCGCAGAAAAATTAGGCTCAGGAGCTGGATTTTTTCTAATGGGTCCAATGGCTCAGATGGTATCCATTGCTTTCCTGAAAATCCCCACCCCCCAAAAAAAATTGTATATCAATATACCATTAATAAATTGATGACGTCAGCATGACATCATCGATAAAATCACCAGTTGGGAAAAGGACTGATAATTTGTCCGATTTTAGCAATGGGAGGTTCAAAATCGATATCGGTATAAAGAATGCTATCTAAAACTATGATTTTGAGTTCTGTCACCCCTTAGGATTTTCTATTGATTTAATGAAATTCAGATGATGAGCTCTAACTTGTACTAAACATATTTGCCAAAATAACATTGAATAATCTAGTCACTGATAAATCTAGCACAACATTTTAGATTATTTCCAACAATAAATTAAAAAAATGCTTACAAGTCACAATCCGTTCCTGGTTTTGACAAAAATAATTATTTAACAATACATTTGATAAAATAAATGCAAATTGCATATGTAATGGAAAATAAATATAAAGAATGCCCAAACAAAAGGCAATTAGCTCACCGGCTTTGTTCTTCCAAAACCATTTGAAACTGCTCTTGAGCTCTGCGAGTCACTTTCTCTATCTTGGACTGCAATTGGCAGACGTCATTAACAATAGATAATCAACAATTCATAGGACACCACTCACCATGTTGCAGCAACACTAACTCCAGATTCAACTCAATAATTGCTAAATTTCATAAGAAATATATAGCTCCGTACAGTAGAAAACAAGACGTACTTGTAAAGCCGTTGCTGTCTCCAGTGCAATAGTCGGGCTAACAGCATTACTCCTCTTAATAAACTCTAAGAAACGATTGTAACTTTCCATAAGGACCTACCAAACATTTCAAAAAAAAATTATTACATATGCATAGAGCAGCAACATAGTAATACAAAAACATCATTCATACACTAAATATAAAACCAAAGTATGGTTTGGGTTTGACATTATCCATCTTAGGTTTAGTCTCCTTTTGTATTATAGCTAATGCTGGAGGATTTCCTTGTTTACTCTAGAGTTCACATGTATACTTATATCAATTAAAAATAGGCTTCAGTTTGGTTTTGACCATCCAGAAATCAACAAATGTCATTTTCATGCATAACAGCTAGATTCTAGTGTTTCTTATCTTGCTAATTGTGTGACATCATTCAGGACTCGGGATAGAAAATGCTTTTCCTTGTTGCGCCGACTGATACCTTTCAAAAATAAATGTTGCATCGATTGAGACAGATATGATAGGAGACAATTTTCCAATCCCGTAGTTGGGTGATGAGGATAGAAGACCACATGTGGCTATATTTATAGTTCACAGTGAGATTTTAAAATATAAAAAAAACTTTGCCAATGCAGACGGCCATGTTCAGTGGAATAACTAGAAAGTTTGTTGGGCCCATGTGATATGTGAACTATAAAGGAATTAAAATTGAAACTCCTGAAGAGTTTATTATTACATTTATCCACATCCCATCCCCCTCTCCAAGTAGAATTACCTTCTGTACCCCTTTCCCTTATTTTTAGCCATAATTCCACCCCTATCAGATTATTCTTCAAACAAACTAGGAAGCAATGGAAAGAGAAAAAAAAGGATCTCCCTCCCCATATGTTTTCTTTTCCTTTTTGAAAAAAAAGAGGTAGGCATGCTATCCTAATTTTATTAAAATGAAATGACCCAACTACAAGGAGCGAAACATAAAACACAAAAACGACCCGATATGGCCTCCCGGGTCAAGAGCGCAATAGAAGAGATATCTACCAACGCCCCTCACCCACCGACCCCATGGACAATTCAATCCCAATACATTTCCCCAAATAGAACATTCGAATTGCCCCGCACAAAAACTCACCCCAGTCTTTTATGAATCTACTTACCAACTCCCAAATACTTTCCATGTAAAACGTTGCTACCTTGAAGACAACCTCATTATGTGTGAGCGAGAGAGACCACACCACTGCCAGCACAAAGGACTGCGATATTTTTTTGCCTTCACAAACCATCCACAAAGTGGTAAAATCCAAAGCCAACCATGTGGTGACAGCTATCTTACCAAATCTGTTGAACCACCGGACCCCAAACAAACAGATGTTTTGTGTTTTCTTCCGTCGCATGAAACAAAGTACATGTCTTGTCTTCATTGGAACTCATTCAAATCTACAAGACTTTGTTAACCTCTTGTTCTGATACATCAACCATGTGGATGCATTAACCTTTATAGGGAATTTCAATCTGCACACCTCCTTTGATTTGATCTGTATTGTCCGAAGTCTCGATTTGTCCCTTCTCCACGATCTGTAGCAACTGCAGATGGAGAACTCAATCTCAGTTGAGGCTTCCACACCACCACATCATTCACATCTTCCATGATATCATCTTGAAGCTCAGCCAACAACGCACAAGAACTCTGCCCATATGTGGTAGAGTAACCCTCAAGCCAAGGAAGAGGGAAGGAAGGACTTCAATTTATTGCAATAGAGTGATAATTCGCTTTTGGAAGGACAATTGGCTCAAAGGCTCCTCCATAACCTATACAGAGTTGCTTTGAACAAGGATGATTTGGTTTGTGATTCCTTCACGTTGATGATGACAAGATCATTTGGTGTTCAAGAATTCAGTTAAATCTAAATGAAGAGGAAATGATAGAGATAACATCCCTGTTAGCTTCTTTATAAGACATGAGTTTGGTGCTAGAAGAACATAGCGTAACATGGAAAAGGAAACACAAGGTGGACTTCTCCGTCAAATCTCACTATAAGATGCTTAACATGAACCTCCCACGACTCACATCACATTGAATCAGCTTGTTTTGCTAATCAAATTTAGGGTGTTGTTGCTCCTTTGAAAGCACGATGCTTCATGTGGCATCTCTCCCCAGTCTTAACCAAAGAGAATAGATTGAAGTGACTAGATGGGAACATAACTTGTAGTGTTTGTGGAGAAGAAGAAGAAACTAGAGAACATGGAGTCCTTGTATAGTGCAAAAATGTATGGCATAAAATTGGTGTGGCTCTTAATGAGAGACGTGATTTCAAGAATATTGAAGAAATGTGGGAATGATTTAGAAGTCGAGCCCTCATTCCTCATACGGTATAATGGTGAATTTGGATAGCGATAAAAATATGAAACATTTTCTAAAGCAAATAGTCTAATCGGAGAATTTGGGTTGGAAATTGCAATTGTGCAATCTAATCAAGCAAGGGTCAATGTACTTCTGGGAAAGGAAGCTCCGGCAAGCATTATGGGAGGATGGTAGTTTCGAACTTGGTTTTATCATTTTAATGGGTGCTGCTCATAGGGGTTTTGACCTTGATGCCTTCATTAATCCTTTTTAGTTTATTTTTCTTGTTTTTTCATTGGACTTTTTTCTTTTTCTTTTTATTGAGCATCCTTCGTATCCGTTGAATACTTGAATTTAAAAAAAAAAAAAAAAGTAGTGCAATCTTACTAATAGAAACCCCCCAATAAAAAAGGGCTGGTTTGGCAAGGGGATAAGTGTTGGGATAAGGGATAATTATTGGAATAAGTGAGTAGAGGAACAGCTTATCCCCGTATGGTATAAAAAATAATTGGGATAAACTGTGGACAGTTGTTCTGATTTTAAAATAAAAATAGGGATATTTTATTCCACCTAAAGGGTGGGATAGCATTTATCCCCACTTTTTATCCCAATTTTGACAAATTTAAATATGAACAAAATTGACGGACTTTTTATCCCCCAAAATTAGAACAATTTACTTCGAAAGCTTATTCCCTTGCCAAACTAGCCCAAAGAGTTTAGGGATCTCCAATCACAAGAAGAATAAAAAGGACCACAAAGATGAAATAAAGATAATAAACAAAAAAGACTCATCTAAAACAAGACCCAATGTAAAGAAAGTTAGATTATCACTTCCCAAGATTGTAGGAGTCTCTGCTCCTATCCCTTGTTTGAAGGGCATAATTGTCTTGATATGATGGTTCCTATCTTCTTTTCTAAATATTAAAAAAAAAAAAAGGTCTTGGTTTCCTTCCAAGCTAGGAAATACAAAGATGATGCCCAAATTATGCCCTTATCAAATTCATCAGAACACATCACAAAAGTTGATGGTCACCATTTTGTCACTGAATAAATATTTCAGTAACTGTATGTATTGGCAGATAAATCTATATGTCTAATATTAATTTAAGGGCAATTAGCACTTTTAGCCCCAGAAATATGAAAAATTGCAAAAATAGCCCCGCCCGTCGAATATTAGCAAAAACTAGCCCCAGTGAGAGATTATACAGGAGACGGCATATATACATGCGTCTCCAGTGTTTACTTTTTAAAAAAAGTCAAGATCCCAGGAGAAAAAATATGCACAGGAAACGGCGTGTATATATGCCGTTTTCAGGAGACGGCATATATACATGCCATCTCTTGTGCATTTTCCACCTTCTGATCTTGGTTTTTTTTTAAAAATACACTTACAGGAGACGGTATATATATATACCGTCTCCATTTTATAATTTTACATTTGACTGTTTATATTGAATCGAGCCTCCTTTGCACAGACGGTGGAGAATGTCTTTGCTTTGTCATTTCTTGTAAAAGATGGTCGTGTTGAAATTAAAGTTGAGGATGCAGACATCACAGCCATACAATATATGGACGGCCGAGATCAAATGGAAGGAAAAGAAGAAAATTGATCGATTGGGAACACTATAACTTCAAACGGCCATAACTTTTGAACCGTAAATCAGCATCGCTATTATAATATGTCCACACGTTCGTATCGACGAGCTCTACAGGAGTAGTCGCTACACCACTACGCCATTTTTCGAAGCGTTCTGAAATCGTCTTGGAGGTCAAATTGACGGTTAAACGTTATTTTTACTATTTTTTGGTTGTTTTGAGTTTGTTAGGAGCATACGAATTAGTTATTTAGATCAAATTAGTTCCGTACATGAATAATGAGTAGTTGATAATTCACCAAAATATGATCCAATCTTTGGAAAATGTTCATCCACAAATTTGAGAAGGTTTGACTACTAAATCAATGATATAATGAAATATAGTGATTGAACATATATGAAAATTATATATAAATTTCAGTTAAGTTGTTATAGCAGGATTTATGATCTATTGAAACAAAAAAGAAAAAAAATTTCAAATTGGAGACGGCATGTATATATGCCGTCTCCAGGGAGACGGCATATATACATGCCGTCTCTTGTGTATTTTTCCCCTCTTAGGCTCTCAATTTTTAAAAAAAACTAAACACTGGAGACGGCATGTATATATGCCGTCTCCTGTATAATCTCTCACCGGGGCTAGTTTTTGCTAATATTCGACGGGCGGGGCTATTTTTGCAAATATTCAATTTTAAAAGTGCTAATTACCCTTAATTTAAATTGATATATATGCTCTACAACAATAGGCAGGGCAAGGTTTCTGAAATCGTGATGCACATTGGACAATGTGTGTCATAACATCCAATAATTTAATCATTGTTATAAAATTAATAAAAAATCTCTCAACAAAAAATCATAAATAGTCATAACTGATAAATTTCTCAACAAAAAACATAAGCATTATTAACTTTTCCCAAAGTCATATTATATCAGTTAAAACTTCACGGAAGCATAGTCAACAAACTTACATACATAAGAAGTCAAAACTATGTAACTTATCAAAGAAAGAAATCAATTATATGAGAGTACCGTGACATGGCATGGAGCAATTGTTGCAGAAAGACGCCAGTCTACATTCTCCCCAACTGGTGAACGTACAAAATTGGCCACCAAAGCATTTGATTTACTCCCACTACTGACACTCTAATAGTATAAATTTCAACATTTAGAATGCAGAAATAATAGAAACACATTGGATACAGGGATTTAGACCCACGGAATTTATTTTAGCTGAAACCAACCTGAGCAAGAGAACCTTCTGGAGCAGATAAGCCATAGAATTTTAAAGACATATCACAGCAGATACTCTTGTGATACATCTTCGTAGTAACTTGAAGTTGCTCAAATCTACCGCATAGAATTTCTGTCTGATTAATGTTAATTATTCGAGCAGCAGCCTGACCAATAGAAACATTCACCAAGAACTGAATCATATTTTGCATATCCTTTCCAAGAATGAAAGTTGCATCCTCCTCAGGCTCGTAGCTTAATAAATTATTGATTGCCTGCCACTCATCCTTTGTCAGCTTTCCTTCTTCCACCAGCCCAGATTCCAGAGAATTCTTCACATTAGAAGCATCTTCAGAGGAACTACGCCTGAAAAGAAAATGTCAGGTTAACAAGATCCATAGAGAAGGATATATGGACTATGTTTCTTCGTAAAATGCTGAGCCATTGGGAAATGTAAGCAGTAAACAAATCATCATTGACCAACCATCCAAAAGATAACCAATTCCTTTTTATAGACCCCTTCCGTTGAGCTGCTTCTTTTGATTTCACAGACTCAACCTTAGCATGTGCAAGCAACCTGATGAAAAGAAAGTCCAAAAACCAGACGAAATATTTAATGGAGGCACTTGAATCATTTAAGGCAAAGCAGCTCAGCATATTAACAACTGCAAGTCAAAATGTGCACCTCCATAAAATAATAACTTTTGAATCAAGATCTTTCTCAATTTGCCTAGCTTCAAAACCATCCACATTGGATGACTGTTGCAGCGAATTTGCATACAGTTGAACATAGCGTCGACGAAGCTTACAAAGATGGCTAATTCTCTCCCACGAGAGGCGATGACTAAAAAGATAAAAGAAGTATGGTGAGTTTTAATGCCAAACATATATAGCATAACAACCGCCTATCATTCTGCAGAGCATCTTGCAGTCCAAAACATTGCCATGTTGTTAAAAGAGGTTAGCAGATACCATGATTTTCTTTGCTGTAGACTAGCATGTGCAGCATAACGCCACCACACATGAGGATCATCCATAACTGACACGAAAGGCCTTATATGAGATACTTCAATATATGTCTTATATCTTGAAATTGTTTCCAATAGTTTTATGCCATCATAATACTGAGCCTGAAGAAGAAAAAAAGAACATAAGAAATATGATGTTAGCACCAGGATATTGGATACTTACACCAGAAAATGTATGAATTTGATTTCATAATATGACCTCAGATATAGATAAAGAAACATCACTTAGAACAAGTGAAGCCTTCTCAAGGGGAATCTCTGGGTCCAGCATCTCCTGCTTTCCAAGACGGTGATATTTGAGGACTCCATTTATTGGGGAAACCAGATATTTACGGTTCAATGCCCAAACAGAATCAATTCCATGATCAGATGAAACTTCATTGATTCCATCTTCAAATATCTACAGGTAAAGGAAAAGGACTAAATCAAGGAGATAATGCTGCAACAAATGGAAGCTAATGTAAAAAAAATAAAAAAATAGAATATTAAAATCATAGTTGTATAGCAACAAACCTCTGTCCACTCCTTTGGATTCAGATCTTCCCAATTCTTATGAACTTTCCAGGGAAAACTATCAGAATCATGATAGACAGCTAGCCTCTGCAATTGCAAGGACTAGAACAAAAAAAAAATCCAGCCTTCAGATTACAGCAGCTGAATTAATGTTCACTAAAATAAAAGTAAAAATGAATAGAGTGGGGCTTGGACCCATAGCTCAATGGTTGTCAACAAATTTTGCAACCATGAGGTCACAATTTCGAGTCCCAGCGCTTACCTAACAAAAAACAATTAAGACCTAATGACGTAGAAACTTGCCTGTCCATATCATGATGACCCAAATCATAATAGATTCATATTTCATATGACCCTTATTTGACATAACCTAATAACATAGAAACTAGCCTGTCCAAGTTTCAAAATAGAGAAATATCATAAGAGATATGATGCACCATAAAAGCCTGACAAAGCCAACAATTAAAATAATCATTACAAAACTCAATTTTATTTTTCAACACTGAAATCACTTTGAAGGTCTAAGTATTCACTTGGCTCATGTACCCAAAAAATACTGTCATCACTGAAATTGGGCATACCTTTCGAAGTTTATCCAGCGCACCACTAGTGTCAAATGTCTCGTTACCCTGTTCGTCCATTGTAACAGCAGCAAGCTTTGCCAAAGTGACTCCAGAACAAAAAGGATGGCCAGGATTACTGTTACACAACAAAATGATAAAAAAAATACTGAGACATGGAAAAAATGGAAGACTACAAACTAAAAAACTAACAATATTCTCATAAAAATAAACTGCCACGGACCTAACAGAATCCTCGTATCTGATATGAACATTACTGATTGATATTTTAAGATTGCCAATAATTGTTGCAACAAGAGATCCGAGCCATGAACTTCCACCAGGTGGCTGAAAAAGTCATCAAATATTAACATTCCATGCAACTTGACCTCTTCAAATCCAGAACAATCTTGAAACAGGTAATGATGGCAAAATATAAGCCTTTTGCATTTATGCATGTATGTATTGACCAAGATTAAAGTGATAGTAAACTTGTTTTCATGTATGCATATATACACAATTATTTATTTCAAAGCAAAAAGCTCACATCATGCTCAAACTTTATGTCAGGTTGCCTGTTTGCACGAAAATTTTATGAACCATAACGTAGCATCACATAAACGAGAATCTAGTGATATTAGAAGATACAGTACCATGTGTACAGGGCTACAGTGGCAGCTAAAGGAACAGGCAAATCCAACAACATATGTGCATACATGTACGATGCAAAATTAACAGAAATACAGGAACAAAAATTGGACATTCACTCATTCAGAAATTTAGTATTTAGAGTTCACCCACTCAAACATGAGTCCAAAGGCATTCTCAAAACTGAGAGAAACATGCACATGTGACAGATTCATCACAACTTTCCTAATGCTAGGCAATGGCCAACACATTCTCCAAAATCATTTACTACATGTGTAGGCTTCAAACTTGCTTCACTGAAACGTCAAAATTGTAATACACGGTGTGAGACTAGTATGTTACAAATCTATTTTTTTCGGGAAAAGAGAAAGTTCAACAAAAGCGAATATGATTTCATCTGCCATTATTGTCTGTTACTGTCTTCACTGAGTGAGCAGTAAGTTGAATTCTTCAACTATGAGTAGGAAAATCCCCATTTGAAGATCAAACATGAGTTAGAGGGGGGTGTTAATATTTTATATAAATGGTGTTTAAGAATGCATGCCTTACCATGCAAGATGTACATGAGGACTGTAGTTTATACACTACACTAAGTTTCTATAATTATAATGGAATGTGGCCTCTTAATTGGAGCATTCAATATTCCTCCAATTTTTCTTTCTACATTATAATCAGAATTATCGTAACCACTACCAGAGCATGTAAGCAATAAAAAAATCTTTTTCTTGTCTACTTTCCTGAGCAGATACAAGACTTATACAACAAAAAATTGCAATGCAAGGGGAAAAATGAAGGCAGCTCCGAGAGGGAGATCTTCATGGGAAAAAAAAAAAAACTCAGTGAGTGTGTCCCCATGTGAGACACTCCCATATACAAAATTAAATATGGCATATATCAAAACATATAAAACATGTAACATGATATACCATACACAGTGTGATATATGTCATTCTATTCTGCTCTATACCAACATCTCATATGGAAAGTTCTCAGAGGAGTCTTGTTCACCACAAGACCTTAAAATTCAACTGTGAATCAAGACCAAGACCCACAAAGGAACAAAAGTAGCTTCCTTTTCCCTCAATGAATTTACCACTATTTAAATCTGCGCACTCTTTTAAAGCTGGAAAAAAATGTGGAGGATAACAGAGACTTTCAAAATAGACTTGCAGACTAGCTAAAGAAGAAAATTTTGAAAAAAAAAAATGAATAAAATACATTTACAAAGACTGAATGAAGAATGATGTCTATTAAGCATATGAAGAGTATTTTTTATAAAAGTGGGACTTTACCAGGAGAACTATAGTTATTGCAAACACGCATATAAACAATAAACATTTATACTTGTAACTTGATAAATAAGAAATAAAATTATAGGTCAACTAATACTAATATTCTTGTAATATATGACTGCATATTAATAAAACAGTCGGGTCTCGGGTCCAACGGGTCGGGGCGGGGTGGACCCGGACCCGACCCGTTTGTATGTTCGGGTCCACCGGGTCAGGTCCAAATCGGGTCGGGTATATTACACGTGTAATCGGGTTCGGTTCGGGTCGGGTCCGGGTCTGGACCCGACCCGCTGACAGGCCTACCCACAGCCCACACAATAATAGACAAACCTTTTTTGGTCCCCACGTACATTAATAGATGTAGAAGCAGCTGGTAATCTTCTCACCTGGTGCTATAAGTCAGGTTCCATGAAAAGATTGTAAAACACAAAGTGTTTTCGGGCTCAAGTTTTTACAATTCGAAAACAGAATTAACTCCAAATCTTCCAGATACCAGGTCTTTGTTCTTTACAAACACTTTGACTAGAATCTCTCCATTTCTCTTATCTAGTATCCAACCTCAATTGTATCAATCAAAATCATATATTGACAAACAGCATCCACCAAAGTAAATTAATCACATATATGAGCACTCATTTCATCCATAACAAGTGCAAAAGATACAAGCTTACTTTTACACAATAGATTTTATGCATGTCAGAGATCCCACATGCAAACTAGAAAATACATTTATACTTCTTGAATACACGACTGTTGCACAATTTCAAAGGACAGTGCAACATAAAAGAACAATAATTTATATATATGCAAAAAATATTACCCAAACTTGATTAAGCAAAAATAAATAAAATTAATGCACCAAAACAATCAATGAAATACTTCATTCAAGTGAATTGTAAATCAGAGAAATCATAACCCAAAAATATATATGTTTTCTACAACAACAGAAACATATAAACAAAACTTCCATACACTTCCATGCTTTGATCTTCTAGTTGTTGCTTCAAGTGTTGCCAACTCTGCCTCCTACATGCACAGAAAAAAGGCAAAAAAATTAAAAGGATGGAAGGATGTTGCCACCATTTCTCAAGTAGACAATCAACATGCCAAATAACACCTACATAAATAATTGACTGTTATGAGAAGAAACTAATGGAACAATTTTATATCTTATATAGATACAAAATGTACAGAACCCTAAAAATTGAAAAATACCAAAAATGCCCATGAGAAAAATTCGAGTCGGGGTAGCACCCCCATGAGCCCAATCGGCAATTCTCCAGCATCCTTTAGGGGGGCGTTGCCCCCCAACCTCCAGGAATAGGCCCAACAGGCATATTCCACTATAAATAACTCTAATATTATGCATATTTCTGATCAATGTACAAAAATAAAATCGTGCAACGAAATATAATTAGTTGACAAAATAGTTAAAAAATGTGGAGCACCTAAAAGCTAAACAAACAAACCAATAAATATGTTAAAGTTATGAACCTAATAACAAAAATGAGATGTTCTCTCTGAGATTCATTAGGCAACAAGATAACGTGTGCATCTTGAAAAACCACATCCAAAGGCATCACAACCTCATCATTGTTAAAACACTGATGTGACACAGCGGAAAAGTGAAGACTCATGATTTGAGAAATATATGAAGATTCTCAATATCTACAGACATAAACCTCCCATAGAGTAGTCATGTATTTATATAGAGCATCAACCATTTCGCATTTTCTCCTCTTTTCCAATTGCTATATGAAGGTTTCCAATGTTCTTTAAGCCCCCATTTGACATGTGGGTCCTCTGATTTAATAGAGGTGATGACATGTGATTTGACATGTGGACATATTTATACTAGTGCAATAAATTAGGTGGAATAACACAATTCCACGAGGGACCTAAAATACCAATACTAGCTTATTCTCACCTATTCTGGCATTATACCCCCTTATTCCTAGCAAACAAAAAGCTTTCACATTTATAAATCTTCATCCACATCTTATTCACCTTTTATCCACAAATTATCAAAGGTCAACCAAACAATAAAACTTCATCATCATGTTCCCAATGAAAATACCTAAAAATCCAACCAAACACAAAATGGTTTGCTCCAATGGCATAGTTATCTATACTGAAATAGTTATCTATCCGGGAATAGTTTAAGTCGCTACTCAATCGGTGGCTAAGGATCTCCCTAAATGTTCTCTTTATGAATTCCAAAATTATTGCTTAAAGACAGAATAACCTAATTCACTAGATTTTCGAGGAAAGTTAGACATGGCATCTGTAAATGGGAAAGTGTGAGGAAATTGTTTTGAGGTAGATTGGGAAGGTGTGCCGCCAGATTGAAGCAGCCCCATTAAAAGAGGGACTCAAATACAAGTTGCAGAAAATAGGAGGGGCAGGCCAGAGAATTCGTGGGTCATTGTAGTGCAGGCATGTTTAAACAATAGTCAATTTCAGAGAAGAGCGTACAGAAAACTCTTGGAAGCATCCCAAATAAAGTAATGTACCCTAGGACAGGATAAACGCTTGATATTGTGCTAGAACTGCTTTTGTGCGTTCTATTGTTCACGACATAATTTTGAGCTAACCTTGTTTTTTCCTCTCATTTTTCCTTTATCCTTTCTTCCTTCGCTATTCATCACGAAGCCACAACTAAGAATATCAGATGAATTACTTCAAGGTATCTCCTTTTGCCCACCAAATGACCTTATGATGGGGACATCAAGTCAATAAATGCATTTAAAGGTTATCAAAGGAGGAAGGGCAAGAGATCTAATATTATTCTTCTATGGATAAAGATTAGTTAGTTTTTTTTTTCTGAAAAAGAAATTTTTCATTCATTCTCAATCTATCTCTCTCCGTAGAGATTACAACTTTATTTAATGAAAAAGTGATTTAATCTAGGCCATTAATCATTCTAAAGATCTATGGTCTAGATTGAATCCTACAATAACATAAATTAAATAACAAACAAATTAAATGATTTAATCTAGGCTATTGATCATCCTAAAAATCAATGATCCAGATAAAATCCTACAATTCTTATTCAAAATAAAATAAAAAAACTAACTAATCTCTATCCATAGAAGAATAATATTAGATCTCTTGCCCTTCCTCCTTTGATAATCTTTAAATGCATTTATTGACTTGATGTCCCCATCACCTAGGGTGTAAAACCCTAACCTTCTTGGGTGTGATGCCCTAGAATCTATCTTCTTTAATTGATGGGGGCATCAAGTCAATAAATGCATTTAAAGGTTATCAAAGGAGGAAGGGCTAGAGATCTAATATTATTCTTCTATGGATAGAGATTAGTTAGTTTTTTTTTTTATTTTGAATAAGAATTGTAGGATTTTATCTGGACCATTGATTTTTAGGATGATCAATGGCCTAGATTAAATCATTTAATTTGTTTGTTATTTAATTTATGTTATTGTAGGATTCAATCTAAACCATAGATCTTTAGAATGATCAATGGCCTAGATTAAATCACTTTTCATTAAATAAAATTGTAATCTCTACGGAGAGAGACAGATTGAGAATGAATGAAAAGTTTCTTTTTCAGAGATCCTGTGATGGGATTTTGTGAGGGTGTGAAACCCTAACTTTTGTGGGTGTGAAACCCTAACCTTCTTGGGTGTGATGCCCTAGAATCCTATCTTCTTTAATTTTATTTTCTCAAACCACATCAACCCCTCCATCGTATCCCGTCCTGCATCAATTTTAACCCTAACCTTCTTGGGTGTGATGCCCTAGAACTCTATCTTCTTTAATTTTATTTTCTCAAACCACATCAACCCCTCCATCGTATCCCGTCCTGCATCACCTTACCACGAGTGTGGAACCATATTTTTAAGATTGATGTCATGTGGATTGTGGACAGCCGGTCATTAGGCACTAATCAAATCCTTAAATCCTATCTAGATCCATAAAACCAACCATAGATTGATGGGATAAAGCTTACAATTTACAGTAAATGTTTACTCATTGCATATAGAATGGTTTAAAACCAACAATAGATTGATGGGAAAAATAAGTTGTATTAAAATAATTGAATAATCACCCATCACCATGAAGCATGCCTTCTTAAATTCTCAACAACATTAAAAAAACCTTATTCCAAAAATTTGGCTACATGAATGATTTTTCGCCATTCAACTATTTTTTTTATGAAAGATTGGAGAATAACCACCTGTAATAAATGGTAAAATTCAGATTAAAATGTTAAAAAATGACAAGAGAAACATAAAAGAAAACCAAAATAAAAAAGGATAAAGAAGAAACCATATTAAATGTCTCTTTTCTTCTCCCTAATAATCCTATAGATAAGTAAATAGCTTCTGTAGTTTGTCCTCTCTAGCATAAAACCCAACTAGTTACAAAAAAAATCCAAATTTTGTTTTGAGAAAAAAAATCCAAAATTGAACAATGTTTTTTCATATTTTTAAATTTTCATCCACGTCATATGACACTCCAGTGATTATTCTTTGGATAATTTGCAAAAATAGACCCAGGAATTTGAATACCCATCCAAATATTAGCAAAAACTAGCCCCAGACCTGGTTTTTTTGTTTATTTTTCTAACGTGAGGCTAGTATATATATCACGCTTCCATTAGCACTGACGTGATATATATACCACACCTGACATTAAAAACAAAAAAACTCAGTCAGCTCTACTACAAAAAAAACCTGGTCAGCTCTAATATAACAGTGCTCACCAGGTCTAGGGCTAGTTTTTGCTAATATTAGAATGGGAGGGGAGGGTGTAAACCTGCAAATATTCAAATTCGTGAGGCTATTTTGCAAATTGCCCTTATTTTTTTAATGTCATATATATATATATATATATATATATATATATATATATATATATATATAGAGAGAGAGAGAGAGAGAGAGAGAGACTCGTGATACGTGCGGTGTGCGGTCGTGCGGTTTACGGTGGGCCGTTCGTGCGGGTCCATCGCATCCAACGGTCGACGTGATTCGCCCCGACCGTCTGATGCGATGGACCCGTGATCGGACGACGCCACGTCGAATCGCGCACCGCACCGACATCGTAAACCGCACGCTATCGGCTCGACTATATATATATATATATATATATACGTCATCCTAATTTTTCAGCTTCAAAATTATTTACTATCTCACCAACTTAAAAGGGTGTAAATTGAAGCTTGATTATTGCAACTACTTCAAAATCAAATAAAAAAATTAAGTGTACTATAAAATGGAAAACATGTATTAACAAATTGTTATAATGTGAAACATCAATCGAGAAGGCTAACAATTGACCCCATTGAATTTTTTGTGATCTGCTTATCTATATAGATCCAATCTCAAAGTTATGAAGGCATCACCATAAGCCACAAAATATTTTATGCGCAAATTATTTGGCCATATGATTAAACTAATACAATGAAATTTGAAAGAATAATGCTGATCTTTTCATAAAAAAGGAGGAATTTTTTTGGATGATATTGGTACCTCAATTTGTTGAAGCTTGGCTTCAAATAGTTTTTCTCTATCTTCTTCCTGATAAAAGTATAGCAATGAATTCACATCTTAACCCCAGACATAAAAATACCCCAAACAAATGAAATTTACCTTCAATGTTTGTCCATCAGGGGCAGGATGAGCAAGAACAAACACACGATCAATGAGAACAACAACCGGCTCTTTACCAAGCCTGTTCCAAGGAACCTACAATCAAAATGGCAAAAGTTAAAAATATTTGATAAGAAGACCATTATGCTCACATAATGTTTACATATATCAGTATCTGCCAGTGAGTGTGTGTCTATATGTTTGATTGTGAGTTTGATGATGGATGGAGGGAAAAAACATAACAGTCTATGAAATTAATGCATGGACGCCTATACTTGGCATAATCCATGAGAATCACTCCCATTCTTATTTGTAAAATGTCATGGCCATTTCAATGACCAAAATTTAACAAACTAAGACAACAGGGAGAGAGACTGTAGGGTTTTCATTTATCATTAGGTGGAGATGGAAACCCAAATGAAGTGAAAACATCCATCTCCATGGATTCATGGATGTGATAGAAAGAATGGAGGAGAAGACAGGAGAGCATGACATCATACATCTCCAACTCAACAATCACAAGATTAGGCCAGAATTTTCAAAAGAGACATGGTAAGGCGGCAATGTATTCAAACAATGCCAACTGTTTAGTGGTCATCCTTTGAGGTGGTGATCAAGGTACTGGCATCTTAGATTCCAAAACTAACTTTTTATCTATATCAGCATACATGCGGCATTAGAGCACTTTTAAACAAGTAATGCCAAGTGTATAAGTAAAATTATTTAATCCAGATTCTATTATTCTCTTATACTACATTTTAAAATTAATCTTCAATTTTATTATTTCAAACAGATCCACACCAAGAAGAGAAACAAACTGACACAGAAGAAGCTTAGCGGACCGATGCACATGGTGTATAATCAGAAGTTAAGAAATGATTCTTAAGGTTGCATGAGAAATCAAGAATTTATGATTCCATCTTCCTAGAGCATATCGAAGAGGATGATGAGTGAATCACAGAAGCGACTAATAACTAAGTATTCAATGGAGTGTTTGACATGGAGACAGCTGAGCAACAAATTTTCAGGCAGGAAGTAGATGAACAAGATTCAAAAAATTCATCTCCAAGTATTGTTCTAAGAAGGAGCAACAGTTTTTCATTTCCACAATAACATATTCAAAGAGAACAACCCACACATAAGGACTGAATATCTGATACAAGAAATCACTTAGACAACACACAAAGTACATGAGACTGAATCTATTTGAGTGAAGATGCAATGATGGTGATGTTTCCCAATAGGTTTCAAGAGGGAAAGGTTAAATATATGGCTTCTAGGGTTGGATAGTCCACTGACAGTAATGTTTATCAATCAATTAGACAGGGAAAGCCTCATAAATTCCATCTAATACTATAGAGAAAAAAACAAATGGAAAAGGTAATAAAGAAAATTGTATGAAATAGAAACTATACCTTCAAGGTGATTGTACCAACAAAGCCAGCTCTCACAAAAACAGGAAGTTTCAGAGAATTGAGTGCTTCTGCCTTCAATTTCAAGTCTTTCAACACAACATCTCCTGTAATGGGAAATATAATAAAAAAACATTCCCAGCAACATCTAACTTTAAGGTTTAATGAATTTTGGCGTTAGCCATATATGCAATGCAATTCATCCCATTTAATAGTAACTGAACTTTTCTAAAATAAAAATGAAAAAAAAAATCTAACGTCTTATTTTAAAAAAACCTGCTTATTAAAAAAATAACTTTTTCATAAAAGAGATTGGAGCTATCTTATTAATTTATAAATCCCCAAACATAAGAATTCAAGGGATCGATCTCCAAAAAACATTGCATGAAATGAAATTAAGAAGAAAAAAGAAAAACATAATAAAGCCCCTCCAAAACTTATAAAAGAACCAAAAATGATCCTGCCCAAACCATTGGGCCTCCGAGAATAAAGCCCCCCAACCCCTGGGCCTCCGAGAACAGGCCCAACAGGCCTATAGGACCAACGGACTTGGTGAACATATCAGCAAGCTGCTCATTGGAGGAGACAAAAACTGTGTCAATGGCTCCCGACTGTACTCTCTCGAAGAAAGTGAACATCAACCTCAATGTGCTTGGTCCTCTCATGAAGAACTGAATCCGAGGAAAGCATAATGGCAGATCGATTATCACAAAACAAAATAGATGAACCAGCTACAGGGAATCCCAACTCGATCAAAAGAAAGTCAAAAGAGAGTGCAATCAAATGATCTCACATGTGCCCTAGGCCATGGCACGATACTCCGCCTCAGCAGTAGAACGAGAGAGACAACACTCTATTTCTTACTTTTCCAGGAAATAAGATTGCCCCCATGGAAAGTACAGAAACCAAAAGTGGATCAGCAATCAGTGAGTAAACCAGCATAATCTGCATCAATGTAGCAATAAATGGTGGGTTGAGCACTGGTAGCATAGAATAAGCCAAAACAAATAAGGATCTAGCATAAGATCGCCTTATTCAACATGCAGGCGAGGGTTCTGGTCCATAGGAGAAGTGTCAGGGCTACATCCAAGCATATCGGTGTCCTCAAGAAGGTCAAGAGTGTATTTTCACTTGGAAAGTGAAATACCATGACATGAACGAGCCATCTCAATCCCCAAAAAATACCAAAGAGGACCTAAACGCTTCACATCATACGCATGTCCAAGCTCAGTCTTCACTCTCCCAATGTAATCAACGTCATCTCATGTGATAATAATATCATCCACGTAACTAGAACAATGGTGCATCGTCCATTACTTCGACGAATGATGCAAGTATGACAGTGAGTGAATCCAAGAGAGAGAATGATTACACTGAACCTCTAAAACAATGCTCTCGGAGACTGCTTCAGTCCATATAAGGACTTGAGGAGATACACCTTCCCAGAATATTCCCCCTGAAAACGAAAACCAGGCAGAGGATCCATATAAATTCTCTATCAGGTCCCAGTGAAGAAAAGCATTCTTCACATCCATTTTATGATACCAATTGTGGCAAGTAGTAAGATAGACATGAGGCCGAACAATAGTCAGCTTGGCAACAGGAGAAAATGTAGAATGAAAATTCTTTCCTAGAGTCTAAATAAAGCTTTTTACAACAAGGCGTGCCTTGTACCGCTCAACAGCCCCATCAACCTTGTATTTCACTATGAAAACCCATCGACAACCAACGGTCCTCTCCCCCAACAGAAGATCAACTAAATCCCACGTATAATTTTTAACGGTCCTCTCCTTCGGCCCGAGGGAACTGCGGCCCATGGGAGGCGTTGCCCCCCAAACCCTCAGGCCTCTAGGAATAGGCCCAACAAGCCTATATAATGACTCCAATGGGTACAACAATTTCCTGATCTTCGTACAAAAGATTAAAATCAAGCAAATCAACAAATAAATTTAACTACAAATAAAATGGATTTTACGATTTTGTATCACCCAATATTCATTGACTGTTGAAATTTTTATGATGACTTTAATGAATTTGGAATACTTATAGAGATATCGTTATATAAAATCCAGTGAATTAGTTTAGTAAGACATTAAAATTTTGAAATACTTGAAGAAATTTAATTAAATAAATCCAGATTGTGAGTTTTTCATGAAGCTGCAACCTATGCTCCTTGGGTAAAGTCAGGAAAATATACACAAAGATAAAGTACGGGTCCAACCACAAGGAACTTGAAGAAAAATCAATGTTGTTCATACAGTAAATATGGTTAGAGCTCCAAAGAAAAATCATTAACAATAAAAATCATAACAGCTTTTCCGCATAAGTTTCATTATGTAAATTCTGTTTATAACACATCTGACATAGGAAATGTTCACTGAACACCTCACTCGTTAAACCTATATCAGTGGTTCTATCCAGCATAAATTGCCAACACAGACAACTAATATTCTCCTCTACTAATTTATCCTTCTTAAAAAATATTAGTGGCATGTCACTCTATTATATCTCTCTATCATAATTCTTGATGCCCATCAACTTCTAGAGTGGTGGGACTGATTTTTAAGGTTTATGATGGGATGATTGTGGTCTCTTATCATCGTCATTGTTTATCCTGGTCACCTATGCTTTTAAAAAAATGATGAAAATGACGGAGGAGGGATGGTTTAAAGGTCTTGTGTACACTTCCGGGGGACCAACATGCTCACATGTTTAGTATGCGGATGACTCATTTCTTTTTAGATCAGCAGAGGATGTTTACATCCGAGGTATACATCCGAGGTATCAAATTTGTGATAAAGCATTTTGAGCTTTTGTATGAATTAAATAGTAATCTGCTAAAGAGCGTGATGTCGGGGCTTAATGTCAAGCAGGACGATCTCAGGGGCCTAGCCAAGTTGTTGGGTTGTCGACAGAAATTCTAACAAATGTAATGATGAATAAAATATAGAAATTCACCTCATCTCATGACAAGAAAATTGGGCATTACTCCATCCATGCTCAAACTTTTGACATGATAACAAGTAAAATTTTGGGGGAAAAAACCAAAGCACCATGAAAAGAATGTTATTGAAGTATATTCGACCCAAAAAAATCATTTAACATCAATAAACAAATGAACAGTTTAGGTAAAACCTTTCCAAACACTGATCCTTAGAGCTTCAGCTGAAAGCCCCTCCACATATTCTCCCAAATATTTTCGAAGCAAATATAGAACCTGTAATCCACGAAAAATAGTTGCTTTATTAATTGCTTTTTTTTAAGGACTGGTAGGAATTCTGCAACAAATTGCATTAAAGAAGCTGGGGTATAATTCCAGTAAGGAAAAAAGAAAATAAAGTAGCTAAGATATCAACTAAGGACAACCCAGCAGGTGCCTGTGTCTACATGGTAATCCAACTTACCCTCATCAATACACACGGTTTATACCCCCCACCACAATGTACAACTGAAACCTTTATAAACTGACAACATTCTCCCATATTTTTCAATTAGGGGATATTAAAAATCACCTCATTTCTAATCAACTATAAAGCTTCACATATAGCTGGGATCCAAAGCTGGGTAACCTTGGCTTTATTTCTCCTATCCCTCTGTTTTTATATCTTTTTCCAGGATCCCAATTGAAGGTTGAATCCATTGCAGCAGCAGCACCTGATTTAAACCGTAGCTACTTTGACAAGGGGCGACAACAAATCAAATATCCATTTTCCAAAACTCACCTGTCTACAATGCCCAGGCGAATCTCCAACACAAACATATAAAGATTGGCAAATTGGACAACATAAATTTAAGGAAAACCACCTTTCCACTCGTGCTTGAGAACTTGCCTTTCCAGACCTCAATTCAAGTCCAAATTCTAGTAATTCATGCCAATATATTTGTCCAAAAGGTGTCAATACACTTAGTCCTTCCTGCAGTCCCCACTCCCCCCTAATCTAGTATATATTAGGTTAGACTAGTATAAATTAGATTAGGAAAATGTAAAAAGTATTCAATTCAGTTGGAACATATACACTTCCCTTTTCAAAAAAAAATTTATAAACATTTTGAGGGCTGCAAAAGTGACCGCTAGAATTATTGTCCCTAACATTTTCCTTGTACAATTAAACCTTTAGAATTCCAACAAATGATATCAAGAAGTTACCATTCTCAAGACCACGTGCGATGAATTTCTTCACCTTCATTGCCCATCATTGTAGACAACAACCATAAAACACTATTTGTCTTCTTAAAATTCCTCAACAACCATAGCAATCTCACATTGCTTTCCACAACAAATTCTCAAAACCAAACCATTAAATACATTTCTCAGTCTCTTATTCCATTCTTTTTTACTTTGCACACCAAATGTTTCACCCCTCCACACACTTCATTCAAAGAAACACTATGCATAAAATTCTAACCCTAAAAAACCAATTCAAATCAATGCACTGCAACGCTACCAACCAAAACCTCAAAAGCACAACCGAATCAAATGAAACAAAATGGAGAAACAACTGCTAAACCTTCATATTCACATAAAAAAAACAACGAATCACAGAAACCGCCGAACGAGGAGGACATCCTTACGTGAGCTTCGAACATGGCGTCGTCGCCGTGGAAGAAACCGAACCGGCAACCGTTGATTTCAACTCCCGCAAGCGATCCTCGCCGTTGAAAATCCGGTACAGAACGCGAGCATTTTTGTTGAGAGAGAGAGAGAGAGAGAGAGGCGAAGCGGTCGATGATCGAGGTTTTGCGTTTTTTCTTTTTATTTATTTATTTTTATTTATTTATTTAGGTCGGCCGTCTGATGGGTGGAGGGGTCCACTGATTGGACGGATAGGGTGTGTTGTGTGTTTTTTTTTTTTCACTCTTGCCGGACAAATCGGGACGAGTGGACCGTTCGTTTTGACCGGATCGTCTGCTATTGGATTGCACGTGTAATGTTCGACATTTAAGACATTAATTAAAATCTAAAATTGTATTATTTTGCAATGTCTTGGGAACTGACTTTAAAAAAAAAAAAATTTAAATGATACTCTAATGTGTCGTTTGGATAAAGACATGAGTTATTATATGAGTTATGACTATTTTAAAAATAAATTATTATTAAAGTGGAATAAATGAATTTCTGTTTAATTGTGTTTTTAGTTATTTTTGTTGAAAAATAGAATGATGAAGTTTTTGTTGTTCGGTTGACCATGGATAAGTCATGGATTATATATGAATAATGTGTGGATAAAGATTTATGAAATGTAAAAAAATAATTTTACTTGTGAGTCTTTCAATTTATAAGAGGTGATGATGACAGTTGATTTAACAGTAGGGATCACTTATTCTATCGCCTAGAATAGCCTAATTCCAAAGGGGTGGAATAATTATACCACCTAATTCAACTTATATTAACATCCAATTATAAGCTTATTTCATCAATCCAAACAGTTTTTTTTTTTACCTCATTCCAGTCTATTCTAGCACTAGCACTAACCCTCTATACAAGACATAAGAATTTGATTTCTTGACTTTCATATTGAATATAGGGTGCTAACCGGCTAACCCAAGGTAAGTTGTGAATTAACTTTAGTGAAAACTATGTTTTTCGAAGTTAAGAAATGATAAAACCAATCTATATTATTATTACTATTACTACTATATAAAAGTCTCTTAACCTGAAAATCATCCATTTGACCATTTTACCCATTCCAATTAATTAAATTCCTTCTAAACCACTCATCAAAGAATTATTCACTATTTATTATTTTTGTTATTATTATTAAAACCCTTCACCTTCTCCAACCCTTTTACTAATGATCTTTCAAAGTCTCACCATTTCAAATCCAACAAAAACCTAACAGCATAATGTTACTATATAAGTCATCATCACTCTCTTTCTTCATCTTTTCTGTTACCTACACTCAACTCCCTCGCTCCCTCTCTTATCATCCCTTTTGAGTCAATCATCACTCCTTCTCTCCCTCATCTTCGTCTATTTTGCATGATTTATGATGATTTTTTTAAAGAAAAACAACCAATCGAGCAAGGCCCACAAGAACTATATCGAGAAGTCTCTCCAACACCGCTAAACTCACACGAAAAGGATGCTAACTAAATTTTGCATCTACATCTGGATAGTCCAGTTTTATGGGCCTCAATTATGATATTTTTGCTTCTAAGTTGTGTTTGGTTGCACAATTGCAAAACTAATTTTATACAGAAGTTGGGTAAAAATTTGATTTTACAAGAAGTTGCGTCTCCACAGCTTTTGAAAAACTCAGGATTTTGGGCATTTTTCACAAAAAACCTGCCTAGAACTTTGGCCCCAGTTTTTTTGTTTGGAAATAGGTTTGGAAAAAGCAATTTTCTGCAAACCTAAAAATTGTCCATACTAATTTCCAAACAGGCTTAATGACCACGATGAGTCCATTTTTCTCTTTAAAACTGCTTACATAATGAAAATTGCAACATGAGTTGCAGAGAACAAAGCCACCATTACCGAATGCACACTAATGTTCAGATAGAACCAACCAAAAAATCATCAATAGAAAACCTCAAGTTACATAAAGCTGCACATTTTTTAACCCAAAAAAAATCCAAAAGAAGTTAGCATGGGCAGTAAAAAGGGTGAGATTCAAAACATCCACAACCATCCACACACCTATCCGAAAGCCAAAAAAAAGGCCATCCACATATTAAGACCTGCTTCATCACAAGCTTGCTTTCTTGCCTCGGACACCTAGTTCTCCATCTCCCAAAGTTCCTTCCACTTCTCGTTCAACTTTCTGATCTTCGATTTTCTTAGAAAGTCCAATCCCTTTTTCATTAACCGCTTCAAATAATTTTCAATGTGACCAACCACCATATACATCTAAACCGATTTGTTCAAGAAAAAGTACTCCTCCTCCCCCTCCCCCTCTTCCTCCTTATCAACATCATCATCACCACCATTAGCATCTATCATATGTTCTTCTTCTTTGTTCCCATCATCATCCAATCCCTCCGATTTGCGCTCGTGGCCCTAGATTTGTTCCACCAATTCAATAACGAAGACGTCATGAGAGGTGGACCACCCAGCGAAAGGAACACATAAGACGTACTTGTGGCGGATGCGGCGGAGCTTGTCGCTAATGGACCTCAGTTTGGGTTCAGAGAAGGAGAGGGTGCTGCGGAAGAGGTTCACGAGTGGCACAAAAACAAAATCAATAACAAACCTCAAGTTACATAAAATTGCACATTTTTAACCAAAAAAATTTCAAAAAAAGTTAGCATGGGCAACAAAAAGGGGTGAGAATCAAAACATCCACACACCCAACTCAAAGCCAAAAAAAAAGAGAGATCATTCACATACTAAGACCTGCTTCATCACAAGCGTGGTTCTTGCTTGGGACACCTTGTTCTTCATCTCCAAAGTTCCTTCCATTCCTTGTTCAACTTTCTAGCCTTCGATTATCTTAGAAGGCCCAATACCTTTTTCATCAACCACTTCGAATAATTTTCAATCTAACCAACCACCATGTACATCTCAACCTATTTGTTCAAGAAAAAGTATTACTCCTCCCCCTCTTCCTCCTTATCACCATCATCACCACCACCATTAGCATCTGCCATTTGTTCTTCTTCTTTGTTCCCATCATTGTCCAATCCCTCCGGTTTGCGCTTGTGGCCCATGATTTGTCCCACCAATTCAAAAACGACAACATCAAGAGGAGTAAACCACCCAATAGAGGGGATACACAAGACGTACTTGTGGAGGATGCGGCTGAGCTTGTCACTGATGGACCTTGGTCTAGGGTCAAAGAAGTAGAGGGTGCCACGAAGGAGGTCCACGAGCGGTGTCAAAAAAAATTATCAATAGCAAACCTCAAATTACATAAAGTTGCACATTTTTTTAATCAAAAAAGAAAAAGTCTAAAAGAGGTTAACATAGGCAACAAAAAGGGGTTAGATTCAAAACATCCACAACCATCTACACACTCATCCCAAGGCCCAAAAAAAAAGAGACCATCCACATACTAAGACATGCTTCATCACAAGCTTGATTCTTGCCTGGGACACGTTCTCCATCTCCTAAAGTTTCTTCCATTCCTTGTTCAACTTTCTAGTTTTCGATTTTCTTAGAAGGCCCAATCCCTTTTTCATCAACCACTATGAATGTTTTTCAATCTAACCAACCACCATGCACGTTTTGACCAATTTGTTCAAGAAAAAAACTCCTCCTCCCCCCCCCCCTTCCTCTCTTATCACCATCATCACCATCATCATTAGTATTTGCCATATGTTCTTCTTTTTTGTTCCCATCGTCGTCCAATCGTTTTGGTTTACACTCATGGCCCCATATTTGTTCCACCAATTCAAAAACGGCGATGTCATGAGGGGTGGGCCACCCAACAGAGGGGACACACAAGGCATATTTGTGATGGATGTGGCAGAGCTTGTCATTGATGGACCTCGGTTTGGGGTCGGAGAAGGAGAGGGTGCCACAAAGGAGGTCCACGTGCCGGCGCCAAAAAAACATCAATAGCAAACTTCAACTTACATAAAACTACACATTTTTTAACGAAAGAAAAAAGTCCAAAAAAAGTTAGCATGAGCAGCAAAAGGGGTGAGATTCAAAGCATCCACACACCCATCCCAAAGCCAAAAAAAATGAGAGACCATCCACATACTAAGAATTGCTACGTCACAAACTTGGTTCTTGCCTACGACACGTTCTCCATCTCCCAAAGTTCTTTTCACTCGTTCAACTTTCTAGCCTTCGATTTTCTTAGAAGGCCCAATCCCTTTTTCATCAACCAAATAATTTTCAATCTAACCAACCACCATGTATGCCTCCACCAATTTGTTCAAAAAAAGTACTCCTCCCCCACTTCCTCCTTATCATCACCACCATTAGCATCCGTCATCTGTTCTTCTTCTTTGTTCCCATCATTGTTCAATCCCTTCAGTTTGTGCTCGTGGCTCCAAATTTGTTCCACCAATTCAGAAACGGCAATGTCATGAGTGGTGGACCACCCAACAGAGAGGACACGCAAGACACACTTGTGACGGATGCGGCGGAACTTGTCACTGATGGACCTCGGTTTGGGGTTGGAGAAGCAGAGGGTGCCGCGAAGGAGGTCCACAAGTGGTGCCACCTTGGACGGGGTGGAAGGGATGGATGACGTGCTCGATGTCTCAATGTGGTTGAGGGGGGGATGGAGGAGGGCGATCTTGTCCTACTGGGTAGTGACAAATGGAGGTGGCGGAGATGGGCAACTTGTGATAGGAGGAGGAGGCGCGGTAGGTGGAGGTGCAGAGGAATGCGGTCGCCATGGTTAGGTCCGGGGCTAAGTAGGGAAGGGAGAGAGGGTTGCTTGGGGAGTCAGTTAGAATTTTCAAAGATAGAAATTGTAGAGGTTTTTAAATGTTAGTCAGAATTTTTCGATGATGGACTTCGAAAGTTGGAACACCCATATTTTTTTGGAAGGTGAAGATATTAGAAAGCCATAGATTTGAGTCGTTTAGAATTACAAAAATAGTGTATAAATTATGTAATCCGTTGTATTTTGTTTTTATCCATCTTAATTATATGAACTCCATTTGATAAAATCTTTTTATTATTACAAGTTAATGCACAAGTGCATTGCACATGAATTTCTTTAAATTAATTTTTTTAATTAGTATATCAACTATTAAAACCCACAAAGAACCGATTCACAAAAATAAAGCATCTAAATTATGTTTTCACAATATCTCTAAAAAAGAATTACAACGTAATCAAACAAACAAAATGTCAAAGAGAAAATGTGAAATGCTAAGCCTAGAAATTGTGAAACCCGGGAATGATTGGGGGAAGAGAGGGGCACATTGATTTAGGGTAGATAAGATAGGGTTTGGATAAGATTTTTTTTATTTCAATTTGATTCTTTTGTACTTCAATGTGATAAGATAGGGTATAGAAAATTGAGCAAATAGAAAATAAATAAATAAATAAATAATAATTTAATATCCATAAATTATCTATGTAATTTATTAATCAAAATTTTTAAAAATCTAAAAATATTCGATCAAAATTCAAAAAAAAATTCAATATTAAGTTAAACTAATATGATAATAAAAATCATTAACATATAAGAAAGTGAAAAAACAAATAAGAGATTGAAATTTCAAATATGATATTCCTCCAACTAAAATCTACAATTAAATTATGAAAACTGTTTAGAAATCATTAACATTTAAAAATAAATAAATAAGTAAATAAATAAAATATCTTAACCTGTAAATTTCTCACCAATTTTTTTTTCAAAATTCAAATTTAGTTATTAGCTTTTGTGAATGATTAGGGGATCCTAGATTATTTATAGGCATGTAATATGATACATGTGCAATTCCAATTATATATTATCAAATCATAACAAATTCTTTTTAAATCTTGAACTTGACCAACAATCAAATTATTCACAAAATTCTTTAAAAATTATAATATTTTAAGTTTAACTCTGATAGGGGTGATCAATAACTCATTGGAAAGAGTGATATACTTATGGCTGTAAAATAGCTATTTTCCACAAATGAAGATTTTATAATGAAAATGAGATCAAATGTTGGAACTCATATCTAACTTGAAATTAGTTATTTATAACTTAAAATAATTTCAAAATTAGATAAAAACTATTTTGAAGTTAATAATCAAAGGAATATAAATTTAAACTGATTACTATATTATTTTTAAATAAAACCTAGTCTAAATTGGATAATATTTGTTAATGGATTATAACAATAATAAAAATTACTCAATTTTTATTTTAATTTTTAAAAATCGTATTTTTGAGATAAATTTATGAGATAAATCTAGCATATTAAAATATATATAAGATTTGTTGATGGATATAATTATATTTTTACCTAATTTCAAAGGGTCACATAGATGGACATAAGAATGGATGATTTCAAAAGTCATTTTTAGTTGAGTGCTATAGTTGAAAAATAATGAAATATGAAAATGGTTACCAAACCATGTCTCTAAAGCAACATTTGGTTGCATGATTGAACAATTTTTGTGTTTGCAGAAACTGCATTTTGTAATCGTGCAACCAAACAGAAAAAATGGGATAGATTCATGCAGACAAATTTTGGATAAATAGTGTTCAAAAGCTGGGGAGGGGGGGTCAGTTTCCTATATAATCAGTTTTAAACCCAACATCCGTAGAAAATGAGTTTTACAATCGTACAACCAAACACTGCTTAAGAAATAAATAATACTTACATCTTCACTGTTACTTTTTTAATTAAAGACATTAAGATTGCCAACGCCCTTGTACATCTCATCTCGAGTCCCAGCCGTACTCTTTTTTTTTACTAATAAACATCCGCATATCTTTCTTAATTAGACCTATTGTTTTTTTATATATATAATGTCACATCCGTTAAGGTAAAACTTTGTTTATAAAAATTTTCATGTTTTATTCGATTAATACTGATGTGTAATATATTGGGTTTTTTTAAAAAAAATCAACGGGATGTTTAATTATATTGTGAAGTATTAGTTTTTTTGTTTAATTATTCTACAAAAAATTAAGGGACAGATAATGTTGGAAAAGAAAAATTATTGTTTGTTTGAGAATAGTCATAGTATCCATATTTTAGTGATCACCTAGAAAGTGTAGGGATGGTAAACGAGTCAAATGAGTCGAGCTTTAACCTGTTTAGGCTCAACTCGTTTAGTATTAGGCTCAGCTCCGGCACAGCTCTGGCTCCAGACTGAGCTTCATTTCGTGTTCAAGCTCGGCTCGTTGGGTTCGTGAAAAGCTCGGTTGAAGCTCAGCTCGACTTGGGCTCATTTAGTTAAAAAAAATCTTATTTAGCATTTAAGAAGTCAAATTTCACAAATTACAATACTTTATACATGTGAAAGTGACATAAGTTCGAGTTCAAGCTCAACTCGTTCCCTTTTTTCTATTAAATAAACGAGTTCGTATAGACTCGGGCTTGACTCAAATTTCGCTCAGACTCGGCTCGTTTGTTTATGTCATTAAATCTTTTTAAAAATATATAAAAAAGCTGTTTCTACTTAACCAAGAAAATCTTGAACTCCAAAAGGAAAATTCACAAACTCTAAGGATTTCTATTTGAATTGAAAAATAATAAAATTTGTTTCAATAAAAAAAAAAAAAAAAAAAAAAAACTATGATCCATGCATCGACTAATCAACCTATCAAGAAGATGCCAGCCTCCTCTTCGCTCCATGTCTCGATCTTTGTTGTTGTTGTTGTTGTTCTTGCTCCGCCACCTCCAACATCTCCGGAGGCTGCTCTTGTTGGTGTTGCCCATGCATCATGATCTCCTGATGTCTCGCCACCACTGCCAAGTTTGGCGGTTGTTGTTGCTGCTCATGCACTATCATATGTCGTTGTCCCACCACCGTCGCCATCTTCGACGGCTGTTGTTGCAGCACATGCATCATCATCTGCCGTTGCATCGGCATCGCCGCCGTCTGTAATGATTGTTGTTGCTGATCATGCATCATCATCTGCCGTTGATTTGTCACCGATGTCATTTGTGTTGGTTGTTGTTCCAGGCCATGCATTATCATCATCTGTTGTTGGTCATGCCCTGTTGGCATCTCCATCATATGTGCCTCTAACATCTGTTGTTGCTGCTGCTGATGTTCTATCCTCACCTGCTCTTGTTGTTGCTCTACTGATGACAGGTGCATCGGATTTGGTGGCAAAAAGTTGTAGTAGTTGGAGAGCTCACGGTTGATCAAGGTGAGTTGGTGCTGGATTTGTTGGTTTGTTTCATTGAGGAGGGCTATGTAAGCGACGGGCCCGTAGACAGGGTTTTGGAGGCGCGCCTCAGCCTCATATACGAGGGTGTCGACGGCATGATTGCGTTGCGAGATGTCGATGTCTTGGAGGATCTTGGAGACGTTGCTGGCACCAAAGACCCGGTGTACGCTGGCAAATCTCTCCGACTGGTCCGGAGGAAACTGGGGGGCGAACACGCAGTTCGCCATGCATTTGCGACGCAAATATTTACAAGCTGCACAGGGTCGTGAGATCGACGATGACGATGACGGTGACATTCAATCGAGTCCTGCAACGACCAAACTGTTAGTCTTGAGATTCTTGAATAGTTTGAGTTAGATTTTAAAAAATGTTAGGGTTAATCATCCATATTATAGAAGGGCATCTAGATAAATTTTGAGTAAAATTTTTATGAAAGACAAAATTAGATTGAGGTTCTTACAAAATTACCCACATCTTTATATTCTCCATGAAAACCCGCGTTGTCACATGTTTAACCAACACTTTATAAATAACAATTAGGTTTTAAAATTATATATATATATATAGAGGAGTGATATCGTGCGGTCGGCCGCACCGTACGGCATCGACCACGGACCGTCGATCACGGGTCCATCGCATCGGATGGTCGGGTGCGATTCACATCGACCGTTGGATGTGATGAACCCGCGATCGGACGAACGACGTCGTGTCCGCACCGTGCGGCCCGCCGCATATTATCATTCGACTATATATATATATATATATATATATATATATATAATTAAATGAGATGTAAATCACAAATTCCACTTGAATCATATTTCCAAAATTTAAGTTTACTTCGCATTTTATTTTGTTGTAATTCTACAACTTGAAAAGTTATAAATTAAAAAACAAAAATTAAAATCAATTTCTCACATAGGAACAAAAAAATTCACCAATAACTTGTAAAATGTTCTAGTTAATTTTATTCTTTTTTTACTCTCTTTTTTTTATCTTTCAATTACCTTGGATTCCAAGTGTTGGGAAACACCATTCGGTATAACTATGTTATAAATTAACCAGAAAGCAAGCAAATGAATGTCTTAATGTAATGTTTATATAGGGCGTATATTCATATATTTCCATAATTATTACCTCAAAAAAATAAATTCCATAATAATATGTAAAATGATATATTCAGCCCTGCATGCAACCTCATCCGCAATCCCTACCATTTTTTTTTAAAATTACACACTCACTCGCTAAAATAATTCTATTATACAAAATTATATACACTGAGATACAATAGAATATTTTTTTCTTAGATAAATTTTTTTTAATCTACATAGCACAGTATGAAGCTATAAAACAGACAAAGTGTATCAGCGCTCTAATAATATTTATAATAAAAATATATATTTTGGAACTCTCCTAACATAATTGTGATGAAAAGATAATAGATCATGTTCATAAGGTATTCAACTAAACATTACTGTTGAAATCATGCTATCTAAAAAAAACCTAAGGTTCTATACACCAAACATAAAATTATAACCCACCATGCAGATCAATAAATGACAATCAAACAAACTTAAATAATAGAAAAATAAAAATCTATATTGCATATTTGCATCATATCAAAGCACATTGATGTAGGATTAAAATTTCTAATCAAGCAAAGAACAATAATTTTTTCGCTTCATGCACCCCTAGAAAAAATACTAAAAATATCAAACACAAAAAAAAAAGAGACATTTTCTTTTTACCTATATTTTGTAGTAAAGATATTATCTGTCTCCCATAATATATATCAACACTTCACCTGAGATAATAAAAAAAAATACAATGAAACAAAAGATGAAAATTCTTTTAATCTACAATACACTATTATAATAAAAAAATGTAACATATATTTATAGAATGCAATTAAGATAAATTTAGTAAACATTTTTAATTTTTAATTATTAAAAATTTCAAATGTGATTTTGAAATATTAAAATATATTTATGATTCATCTAAATCTGATTTGAAATCTTAAATTTTGAATAAATAAGATCTGAGTAATTGTTAAATTTATGAGAATGTAAAAACGGAAATGAAAACTAGATCTTAAGTAATTTATTAAGTAACAAACCACCATATAACAAATGATAAAACAATTGATAAAGTGATTTGTTTTCAAGATTGAATGCCTACAGATCCTAATATACTAACAAAAATAAATATTTTGCTGGTATTTTTCATTTCTATGTTTTTTTAATAAGATTATATCCCAAATCCCATAAATCCAAAAAGTAATAACAAAAAATACTTTATGGGTTTTTTTATTCATAACGAACCTGCTTTAGATTATTTGATCATTTAACCACTCTCAGAATTTTAGAAGACTTTTTTTCCGTTTTGTTATTTAAAAAGGTTTTTTGTGAATTTCAATTAAAATAATATTTTTTATGAATATCTTTACTGTATATCTAAATCCAAATTTTTAAAATTTGAATTTATATTGTTTGTGGATTTGTATCAATTGTTTGATAATATTTTAGATAAGAATTACAAATTTTATTTTGAGATTTAAATCTAATCCGTTTTAAATGTTTACTAAGATTCATAAAATCCACTACATTTTTTCTTTTAAGATTTAATTCTAATCCACGGATGTTTTCAAAATCAATTAATTTTAGAAATCTTCTATTGGTATTTTTTAAATTTAAAATAAAAACCAATTATGTATATATATTGTTAGTGTTTTATATATTTAAATTTAAATTGTTTTATTAAGGCGTGCTTTAGGAATATTTCCCCAACTTATATAGATTAATTCCAAAAATTAACAAATGCAAGTCCTCCACTCTACATACATATATTCCCACTTAAAAATTAACCCTTTTATTTTTTAATCTGAAAAATAAAAAATTAAAATTAATCCCATCAAGCATCTATCATCAAAGCAATCTTCGAAGATAAATTAATAAAAATAAAAGAGAATTTCAGAAATAAATAATAAAAGAACATGCAATATAACATAAATCCAATCAAGCATCAAAGCAATAAATAAAAATAAAAGAGAATGTCAGAGATGTGGACTCAACCAGGGTGGCTCCTCTGTGGATCTATTAAGCAAACCCTATTTGTAGTGCACTTTTTTAGTTTTTATAGTCCACTCATGAAGAATACATTGATAAACCAAATCTTAGTTAGATAAAGATATGATTTTGATAAACTTAAAACTACAAAAATCTTAAAATTAATAAAATACATGCCCTTCAAACAACCATATATTGTCCAAAATCTCCTTTGAAACCCTACTACCATTGATGCCCCTCAAATGGGATATATCGTGCATAAATTCCCTTTTGAATGGTATGCATTCACAATATATAAATATTTTAAATTTTAAATTTTATAGAAATACCCCTCAAAACAACATTGGCACAATTTATATACCCTTTTGGGGGGTACGGTTGAAAATAGCAATTCATTGGGGGCATTTTGATCAAATGTGATTTTTTTAAGGTTTATATAATATATGAAGAAACCGAAACTCCATTACTAAATAAAAACCAACAAAATATAAAAAGAAGGTAAGAAGAAAGTTGAGAGAGTTTTATGCACATGCTAAAACACATGATGCAGCATTCCATATTGTAAATTGATAAAATAATCATAGATAAAAATTACATTTATGTGGAATTTAAAAATATCATGTTTTAATTTTCAAGTTTGTTATTATTTTAATTTGAAAATTTCTATAAATTTATTTTTTATTTAACCCTTCGTGGAATTCAATAACATTGATTTGGTGAATATTTAATATTATCTTTTAAATATAGGGCAATTCACAAAAATAGCTATATGAAATTGAATATTAGCAAAACTAGTTCTAAAGACCGAATACTAGCAAAAACTAGCATTGTACCCTATCAACGTTATTTTTTAACTAGAGGCGTCATATATAGGCGCCTCATTTGTTTTTACCAAAATAAAGGGAGGCGTCATATAATAGTGCAGCTTATTGTCACAAAAAAAAAAAATTCTTTGAATCTCCACCCTCGAATATTTTTTTAACAAAAAAGAAAAAAATAGCATTTCAACCATTAAATAAACTTTTGATTTTCTCCTCTCAATAGAATGTATTTTAAACCAAAATCAATGGAAGATTTTTATCTCTTTCGTATCTTTGATAAAATTTTAATTGCGGAGATTTTTTTTTATTTAAAATATATTAGATTAAGATAAGAGAAAAACATGAAGATTTATTTCATTTTATCATATCTTTATTAAATTATTAAATTTTAATGGTTGAGATTTCTTTAACACAGGAAGTGATGAGATGAGATATTTAAAAAAAATTTCATGGGTGGAGATTCAATGCATTTTTTTTTGTTGTAAAAAAGAATTCTTTTAATCCCCACCACTTGATGCGCTGGACTCAGATCAGATGGCTTATATTGGGTCCGCACCTGCTCATCGCCTTACCCAATCAGTTCTCTATATACATATACCTCCGGTTGATGCTAGTGTTAGCTTTAGCTAATATTCAGTCTTTGATATTAGTTTTGCTAACATTCAATTTCAGGGAGCTAATTTTATAAATTGCCCTTAAATATATAGACATTAAAATTTTGAATAGAATATAAATAGATTTTGTTAAAAAGATTTTTCCGTTCCTGCCCCTATTCTGGAACAAAATTCAATATAGATTTTCAATCATTACACAAAAAAATTAAGGATAAAATCGAAAATAAAAAAGTTACGAATGAACAATGTTGAAAACTAAAACACTTTATGATTAATATAATAGATAGAAAATTATATTTATAGCATAGAATATACTAATACTACACTATCACATTAAATAGGTAATTTGGATACCCTTTTTGGGTTACAAAACAGACTAAGTGTAACACTCATTTAATATAAATCAATTAATAATTTATACGTTTAACATGTTAATCCTCTAAGTTGCATTTGTTTTGGTAGATATACTTTTAGTCGCATGCATAATTGTTTGGGCGGCTAGGCGAGCCTAGGCGGTGCTTAATTAAGATTTTATTATTTAAATTGATAATTATATTAAAGTTATTTATCTGTTTATCCATTCTTTAATTTTTTCAAGAATACTACTTAAAATGAATAATGTTATTTATAAATAAAAAACACATGGATGTAATTTATTGGTGCATGTTCATTTCAACAAAATTAATATAATCTAACCCTAGTGCATTAAAGAATGAGAAAAGAGGGGAGAGATTATGAGATAAAAGTTCAGAAATTTTGAGAGAGAGGAGGGAGTGACAAAAAAAATCAATAGAGACTCACTTTGGACCAAGAGAATTCGCTGCACCGTTAGGTGACAGGGTAGGTGATGTTTCAATATTTCGATCGTGTTTTTTTTTTTTTTTTTTGAGGTTAGACGAGAGATTGGGCAGACTAGGCATGATTAAGGCGGGCTAGGCGTGATTGAGGGGCCCAGGCGGGCCTAGGCGAGCGCCTAGGCCCATCTGGACCGCCTAGTCGCCTAGGCGCCGCCTAGACAACTATGGTCGCATCATATGTAATGAATGGAATTATAGAACTCAACAATAAAAAAAATTTATGAAGGGCCATGTGTGACCTCTTTTTTATTATTATTATCAGATAATTTTTTTTTTTAAAGTACATTTCATGGTCGGATACCAACTCAGAGAAAAAAACAACAAAACAATGAGATGGACCATGGAAAGATTTAATATAAATCAAATAATAGAGAAGTATCATAAGATATTGTCATAATGTCTATCCGACAAAATAGAAAACATAAATGAAAATTTTTAAAAACAATATTATTAGAGGAAAATAAATAAAACAAAGTAGAAGGCAGGAGTAGTTCGGATTGATTCACACAAAATTTTCACATCAAACATAGTTACCTCAAACAAGCTCATGAAGGGAAGGGGAAAGAACATACAGAAGTGGCTGATTAGTCGCTTGAATACTCGTCATCATCATCCTCGTGTTGCTTCACGACCCTCTCTATGAATTTCTTTCGAACTCCGTTTATGATGGCCTCCCTCGAACTGCCTTCACTTAGACCATCATTGAGAACCGGATCTGACTGGCAGAGAGCCAATGCAACACCTGTGATGAAAGATTAAAGCTTCAAAATTGGGATTATATGAGGCTATCAGAGAATCTGCTTGAAATAGACATAAAAAATGCTACCGAATAACAAGTGCACTTGATTCAGATAATGGAGAGAAGTAACATAACAGAAAACTAAAGTGGAAGTTTGGTTTAGATATTTAACAACTGTTGTACGCAAACAAGGAAAACATATCTGTAAGTTTATGAAAAACTTATCTCAACATGTGTTCAGGAAGTTTCATGGTACTTGTGTTTACATTTCCGTGACATTTTCCAATAGAAAGAACAGTGAACAATTGAAAAACACAAAATCTAAGTAACAGACACTCGAGGTTGTAATCAAATGATCTCATTTGCATTGACCATTAGAATATTGACATCCATGAAATTGCGCTGGTCAGGCAAAAGATGGATTGGATAATAGTTTCAGCAGGGAGTGATACTCGTGTGGCCTCCTAAGAAGGTAAAAAATTGGTGTGGCAAGAATTAGTGGATTTTTGCTGGTCACATATCTGGGCTATCTCAGGTTATGATATCAAAGAAATCCTCCAACCATCACCCTAAATTCTAGAAACCAACCAAGCCACCTCTTGGCCGGTTGGGAGAGTTAACCCCCTCTTCATTGGGGTCTTGGGTTTGAGTCTTACTTCTATTGATAGGATAAGAGTTAACCAAAATGTAAAATAAAACACTTACCTAGAAAAGAAAATTCTAGAAAGCAGGCACCTATTAGTCTGAACTTCTGTTCATTGACATTTTTCTTGGAGTGAAGACTGTTTATTGAAATTGAAATGTTGTCACATTTTCAAATGCTAGTTTAGCAAATAGAAAATTCAAGTTTCACTAAAGAAGTTACTTATGTTAGGCAGGAACTCAATACATATCAAATTGATAATATCTTTGGCACTTAGTAAATTGGGGGAGGGCTCAGGAAAGTAGAAGGTGAGATAGAAGACGCAAACTTTATCAACATTAATTTTTTTTAAAAAATATGGGTGCAGGAAGTAACAAAATTTATTAGAAGCAAAAACATCAAATTCCATTCAAGTTGCCCTGCTCAGAAAGGAAACTGAAAAATCTCTAATTCAATCCATCATCTTACCTTCCTCTGAAGTTAACTAAATTGTTCATGATACATAAATTAATTGGGATTCATAAAGAGTTGAGCTCACTGAAGTAATAAATAAACCACAAAAAAGGTACACTAATTCTATATTCTGTGTTTAAAACATACATATTACCATTCACATCCTGGAAGAATACAACTTGTCTAATGAAGCTATCAACAGAGCCACGCAATGATTCATAATGAGGTTGTTTAAATATTTTCCTATGGACTAAGGAATCCTCATATTCTATAAAGTGCAAATGGATACATTTTCACAATAACAATAAATATTATGAGCCTATGGGTTTCCATTGAAATAATATGTGATACATAATTAGAAATTAAATACTGGACAGCGGCATGAACGTGGGTGCCTATGCATGGAATGTCGTCTGTCGGACATGGTATATCAGTGACGCTCGATATAAAAATATTGGGGACAAGTGGCCAGGTGTCAAACATGATATCAATGGGAGAAAACTAACAAACATTGTTAAATATCTTTAATTAGAAAAGCTGTAGAAATACATATAAAGAGCTAATACTTTCTCTAAAATAAGAAAAAGATTAATCTGAAGAGTGTCTGCAATTAGTAAACTCACTTTCAGGGGTGCATTTCCGATTGCCAAAATGAATCAAGCCTACATAAGTTGCTTTGACCGCACTGTTATTGTACACTAGAATGGTAGGAAGATTGCGATCAGGATAGTTCGGGATGCAGTCTGTGGAGATTATCTTGACAAACTTTGTCGCCGGGTATCTAGTGGCCAATTCTTCCAGGCAACGTGAGAGTATACCACACTCCGGAATTCTGCACCAACAGCAACATCACACTTCATAATTACATCAATTTCTACACGCAAATGAACAAGCCAGATGATCTGAAACTACAACTTCAATAATGAATCATGGAAGAGTCATCAGAAAATCATCATATCACGCTATCAAATGCACAATCATATACTCAACATAAAATACAATTAGAACCAAATAAAAGAGAATGAAAAAAAAAAAGAACCAGGAAGTCATGAATATACAACTCACATTCATGATCATCAAACACAAACTAGGTTAGAGTATGCAAACCAATCAGCAATGACCTATACGCTATCTGATCAAAACCAAATGGTCACTCGTCAATTTTAATTTTTTTATAATGAGGAACCCCAATATTAGTCGAGAAAACCTCATATGCATTGCATTTAATCATTACATATAATTCTATATATACCGTGGGAGCTAACACAGATGAAAACTAGTAGTAAACATCACCATAGTTCAAAACCATGTGCGGACCGCATGTGCGGTGGGGTCCGCACATGGCATATGCGGCCGCATGTACCGAACATGCGGTCGCACATAGGGTAAGGTAATCGTTCGAACGGATTTCGAACGGTAAGAGACCGTTCGAATTCCGTTCGAACGGAAGTTCGAACTCAGAGGTAGGTTTTACCGTTCGAAGTCCGTTCGAACTGAACTTCGAACGCCCTCTTACCGTTCGAATTCCGTTTGAACGGAATTCGAACGTGCGCCGCATATTGGGTATAATGTGCGCCCGGGGGCGCACATCAGCATGTGCGGCCGCACGTACCGGTACGTGCGGCCGCATTTCAAACTATGAACATCACGACCACACATGATTCATTCTCACAATTCATGAATTTCACAAACAAAAAAAAAGTCATTGCCCAGAACAATCAAAACAATCGCACATACAGGAGGGAGCTCAGAAGGGGGAGATCGGTAATATTCATTTGACATTTGTAAACTAGGAGATTGTCTTATTAACCCGAATACTTTACCATTGCTCCAAGTATCGCCCCGCAAATTTCACAAAAATATAGACCAGTATTTTTTTTAATGATGAAACAGTAGGCATGGGAATTTGTAATATATAGAAAGGATGATGCCCAATTACAAAGATAAAACAAAAAGGATGAAAGTTGAGTGAAGCCCTGTAGAGGAGATCTGTACAAGGATTCAGCCAACCACAAAACCACTGGTCCTGAACCAAGCGATTAGACCCTACAAGCTCAACCGCCGGTGCCCCACACAATGCCTTCCTCAAGCTCTAATACTATAAATCACATCCTCTCACACATTCTCCGCGTAAGGTGTTCCTCCCCAGAAAATATCACTCTTTGAAGGTTCAAGATTATATATGTGGATCAAAGCTCAATATTGCATCGTATTCACTATTCATAAGTAAACTTTTGCTCATCCCACCACGATTCTGCATTGTACATTCCCTTCGGTTTTTGTACCAATCGATTTATTAAGTGCTCTTGTAGTTAATCCCCTCACCACCCACCAATTATATGCACGCCACCAAAGAGATTGAGGCCATCATCCAAGCAATACTTCCAAAGAAGGAGCACAAGTCCGGTTCGTCTAATGACAAGGAACAAGGGAATTGTTGGGGATCTCTTGGCAAAGGGTTGGAAAAATGTTGCTCACCTTCGCATGGGAAGAGAGGTTGATTTTGTAAGGTATGGAGAACTTTGGTTGAGCTTTTTCTATGGTTCATGATGATACACTGAATTGTTAGGGTTGATAAGGCCTATGATGCAAACAGAAACTAGGGACAACTACAGCCCAATTAAAAAAAAAAACAAACTGCACCAATTCGAATATAAATTCCTCCAAAAAAAAACCTCAGATTGCATCCAAATATTTAGGAAAAAAAAACAAGTGATGGAATTTACCCTTCTTTATACAAGAACACGACGACCCAAACGTCCGATGGCGCCTGCGAGACCTCCCTGACAAAGCTCGACCCCGATATCGTCATCACCGACCCAAACTTTGCAACCCGCGTCGCCACCCTCATCTCCTCCAACCTCTTCTTCCTTCACGGACCCGTCAAAAGACCAAAACATCTCAAATTCAGACAAAAAAAAAACCATAATTTGGGGATTCAAACACAAATTGAATCTCGCGCGAACCTGTACTCCTCGAGGAAGCGATCGTCGTCGAGATCGGGGTGGTCCTCGAGCTCCTCGAGCTCGTCCGCCGTCCGATCGTCGATCCACGCCTTGGACTTGGGCGCCGAGGATTCCTCCTCGGACGGGGCGAACGGTGGGGGCTTGAAGGGGGCGGGCTTCGGGGGGAGGTTGCCGAACTTCCTCTGTAGGTCGTCCCACTCCGTCGTCGTTCCTTCCACGTCCTTGTACACGAAGTGGTAGTCCGCCATTTCAAAGATTTCGAGGTTGAAAACTAATTAGAGTTTCGTTTTTCTAGGGTTCGTGAATTCTGTGAGAAGAGAATTGTCTTCTTCAGATCGCGAGAGCGAACCAGGGGAACTTATTTTACTTTATCAGAATCCCGTTTGAAAACTAGTTTGAGAGTTATTTTTTTTTATCACAATGTTGAATTTAAAATGGAATTGCAGCTTTTGAACTTTTCTATGTGATTGTAGATCGTGCGTTTGGTTGCGTGATTGCGTTGCGATTGCGATTACAGTAAGCTGCGTTTGCAATCGCGCAACCAAACAGTTTTGTAATCGCAGTTTTAAACCCAGCGATTGCAGGCAAATAGTGCCCAAAAGCTGCGATTTCAAAAAGCTGAGAAAGTGAGCTTCCTGCAGAATCAGGTTTGCAATCGCAGATTCCTGCAGAATCAATTTTGCAATCGTGCAACCAAACGCACCCTAAACTGCATCTTTTTTTCTTTTTTCTGAAACGGGACTCTCCAAAGCCATTTTCAAACCTCGCCTAAGGTCTTATTTTAAAACTGTCTTTTGGTGTTAGTTTTCATCAAAAGTTGAGTCTATAACTGATTTTATAGGGATCTGACTCTCCATCGATTATGGAAAAATTAGCTCTTAATCACATCTGGGGAAAATGTGTCTAGTTTTTTTCCTGTTTGAAAATGAGTTTGGAGAACTTAATTTCCTACAAGCTCAAAAGTACTCCAAATCCATTTTTCAAACAGGGCCTAAATAGTGAGAATAAATTGTTTTAGTATTTTGAATATCCTTGAAATTATGTTATTTCACCCACTATGTTTCATTTCAAATCACATGTCATCAGCTCTTATAAATAAAGGAATCCACATGTTAAATCATATATCTATCATTTAAAAAATTCTTATTCATAGCTTATTCAACTTTTATCTTTAATTTATCCATGTTAATCAAACAAAAAAAAAAGAATTATGTTTTTCAATATAAATAACTAAAAATTACAATCAAACATAAAATTGATCATTCATTATCTATACTAAAAAGATTATTTATCATGGAATATCTTATATCGCTGCCCAAATAGGAGTGTAGAGTTCTGCTCAAGGGGATGCCCTTTATCTGCCTCCCTCTTATTTGTTTGGACATCCTTTTTTCTTGGTTAGTTTGCACACCCGTACACCATCTTTATAAGTTTATATATATCTATCTCTCTTTCATTTGCACATCCTCACATTTCCAAACATTCAAGGAAAATGTTAGATTAGATCGTTTTTTATTAATCAAAACTCAGGCCATACATGTTCTTATTTTTTTTAATAGTAAATATCACCTAATGAGGTAAATGCTTTAACAAAAAATGTATACTAATCCATTTCGAGTTAATGAACCTATAATTAGTAAGTGTAAGAAAAACTATAGCAAAGTATATACATTGTCTAACTGTGCTTCATTAAGGGCAGACCCAAGGAGGGGGGCAAGCTAGGGCCTGGGTTCCCCCAAGCCTTGGGTCAATTAATATACATATATATACATAGGTGTGTCAATGGGTATTGAATAATTAAAAGTGTTGTTACACAGATATCAGATAAAGTCATTTTTCACGGTCCAAAACTCAGAATACACATTTTTTCAAAATAGTAAAAATCATCTAATGAGGTATATACTTTGATAAAAAATATATGTCGCTCCATTTCAAGTTGAATGAACTCATTTTCGTAAATGTAAGAAAAATTTAATGAGGCATCACTGGATTTCTAACGAGGTATATATGATTGCATTTTGGACTGTAGAAAAAAATTGAGTCCAACAGCGCCCTATTCCTAATGAAATGACTGGGTTTGCAATTGAAAATGTTATATTCAATCATGTTTGCATCCTTGTTAACATGCATACATTTGATTTTTTTTAATTTGATATATTTAAATTATGTAACGTACTTATAATGGTGTATATAGAGATAGTAAAAAATATATTAAGTTATCTAATTTTATATATTGTGTTACACGTGATAAATGCAAATAAGATTACAAAATGAACTGGAATATTAGTGTCCATTGAATATTTTGATATTTGAAGGCAAGATTTGGAGGCACGGGTGTTTTTAAAAAAATTGTGAAAACTTTGTTTTTAAGGAAATATTGATATCTAGTTTTAAATGATTGAGAAATTATTGATTTGACATTTTTAACGATTTTTTGTTTATTTTGTTTTTTCATGGTGGCTATATTAAGTCTCTTAAATTTTTTGAAGTTAAATTTTAAAATTTCTCCCCAAAATATAAGCATAAAGGATATTCTTATATGTTTTTGTTATCGGTCATCTTCTTCATATTCATTTTTTTAATTTTAAAAAGAAAAATTAATTAGAGGTCCCTGAGGACGCCTCTGTAATAACAATAAGTCCCTTGACTTTTTCTTGTTTTCTTTATGTCCCTAAGTTAGTGGTGGTATTTTGTTTAGGTCCTTTCATCCAACTTCCATCCATTTCATTTTTTTTTCTCCCTCTTTTACCCCCAAGTGAACATAAATTGCTTTTTTATCTCCTCCAACCTCTCTTTTTCTTCCCCAAACAAACAACTCACAAGATGTGAGACCACTTCCACTGGCCCTCCATTGCGCCGATCTCGACCCCAACGCTGATCGCTTCCCCCGACCTCTCCCGACCGTGTCTCGCGAACCGTCTCCCAGTTCTTTGTTATGCTGTGTACATTATTATGTCCAATGTGTACATTGTTATACCTGTTTGTAGGTTCTATGTGTTGCACTGCATACAGTGTTACGATCATTTTGTACACTGTTATACCTGTAACATGTTAGGCTCGCTGACGGGGTCGAGAGAGGGGGTTGGGCTCGCAGTTGGGGTCGCGAGAGGGGGTTGGGCTCGCGAGAAGGGGTAAGGCTCGCGGACGGCTCACGAGAGGGAATTAGGCTCGCAGACGGGGGTCGTAATAGGGGGTTGGGCTCGCTGATGGAGTCACGAGAAGGAGGTTGGGCTCGCGGATGGGACATGGGAAACGATTGGGGGCGCGATCAGCGTTGGGGTCGAGATCGGCGCAATAAGTGGCTGATGGAGGTGGTCTTACAACTTGTTGTGTTGTTTGGGGGAGAAAGGGAGATGTTGGATGAGATAGAGAGGTAAATGATATTTACTTAGGGGTAAAGAGGGAGAGAAAAAATAGAATGGATGGAAATTGGATGTAAGGACCTAAACAAAATACCACCACTAACTTAGGGACCTAAAAAACAAAAAAAAATCAAGGGACCTATTGTTATTATAGAGGTATTCCCAGGTACCTTTAATTAATTTTCCTTTTTTATATATATCATTGGGTTTTGAGAATTAATCGACCAGAATTCAAATGGATGAAGATTTAATTGGTTCAACCGGATGCGCCAGGTTGCGTTTTAAAACACTACTTTGAGAGGTGCAAATGCAGACACTGATCTGTAGAGTTCAGACCCAGTCAAGACCAGCTCTAGTCAATCCATCAATATCGGACTTCACATCCCTATGAATTGAATTACACAACTATTATTGAGTAAGTGTTTCACACTCTTATTGGACATTGATGGTATAAACTTAACGAAGGCTTGATGATCTAATATGTGAGTGAATCATTTATAGGACTGCATCAATTTGATTTAAATGCTATGTGGTTTGATTTATAGGACTGTGGAGTTCGATATTGATGGGATTGAATGCAGTCAGTCATGGTAGATGTGCAACTTGGGTGGGTTGGGCTCAGGTTTAACTTCTAAAATGTATTATTCTAAACAATTAAAACTCTGTTGAGGTCAATGTGCCACATGAGAAAAACAAGAAAGATAAAACAAAGAAATATTTTTAGGATTTTTTATTTTTAAGTCCCCACAAACCATCATAATTAGTTATCGATCCCTCACTTCTTCATATTTGGGTTTTAGTCCCCAGATTTAAAGGATAATTCCTTTTTAGTCCCTATTAGGGACTAAAAATAAAGCTAAATAATTTATGGATAGGTCCCTCTTAGGGACTAAAAGGGAATTATCCTTTAAATATGGGGACTAAAAAACAAATAAGAAGAAGTGAGGGATCGATCACTAAATATGATGGTTTGTGGGAACTTAAAAATAAAAAAGCCCATATTTTTATTAAAAATATAGAAACAAAATTATAAAATTGATAGATTATAGGTAAAAATAAATTGAATAATTTAAATTTTATTTAATACTAAAATTAAAAATTAAAATATGACTAAGAATATTTAAATTTATCATCCCCACTTCGGATTTCCAATCCTTCAACCCAAAACCAACCTGAATTAGATTCGTGTTGCATGGGTTCGGGTTTGGATTGAAATCATATTTAAAACCCTAACTCAAACCCGTCTAAATATCGAATTAGATCAGATTCAACTCGTTCAAATTGCGCCCCTGAGTCCTGAATCCATACTCCAATCCGAATCCATTCGTGAGGTCCACTTAAGGGTGTCTCTAATTGCACCCCTCAAATTGGGGTGCACACTCCTTTTTTTACACACCTATAAAAAAATTAAATTATTTAAACACCCACATATTTAATTGGGGCACTTAATTTTCAATACACACCACCAAAGAAACCCTAAATCTCTTGCCCCTCTCGTCGTCCCCTCTCTTGCTCGCCATCATCATCTTCTCCGTGCAGACCTTCATCGTCGACGATCCTAAGATATTGTTGGAGCTGATGTTATTGTTGATGGTTTTCTATGGAGAAATTCATTATTTTTTGGAGGATTTGTTTGTTTGTTTGTTTGATTTAGGGAGAGGGGAAGATTTTGTGAAAAAAGGAGAAGAAAAAGGTGATGAAATGTGTCTTTTTTTGTTGTGTCCATGTGTTTCTTTATGTCTTGGTGAATAGGGTTTTTGTGTGATTGAAATTATGGAGATATTTTTATTTTTTTGATATGTACATGCTTGTTTGGTTTTGTTGAATGCCATTCTTATTTGTATGTTAAAAAGTGTGAAATTATTTGTTTTTGAGATATGAATGTTATTTATTTGATTTTCGAAATGTTATTTGCGTTCTTTTATTTTTCATGCACTGTCTGTAGATACCCCAATTTTGACCGTCTAGAGAGACAGAAATACTTCAAGTAACACACGGAAATATTCCACAAGTGGACACCAATAGAGAACCAAAGGTTCGGTAAACCAGAAACCCTAAACCTAGCCATGACCTAAACCTTGACCTAACCCCAAACCCTAGCCCAAACCCTAACCTAAACCCAAACCCTAGCCCAAACCCTAACCTAAACCCAAACCCTAGCTCAAACCCTAAACCTAAGCCAAACCCTAACCCAGACCTAAACCAAAACCAAAACCCTAAAAACCTAAAGTCCCTGGAAAGGGGCGGCTATCCCTAACTAGCCGCCCCCCTAACCGCCCCCTGGCCGACTTTGGACCAGTTCCCTGGATGGGACATAAAGCAATATTAAATGCTGATCATTGCGGCGGTTCATGACCTTTAGCCGCCCTCTCTTGGCCGGATCAAACCAAGTAGCCGACCCAAGCCACCGCTTGTCAGAGATGGGACGTTTGGCAGGTCATGATAGGGGCGGCTACCAGGAAGTAGCCGCCTCATCCCGGGCGGCTAGTTAGCACTAGCCGCCCTTCACCTGTTCTCTGGCAGAAGAACCAGAGCATTAATGAGAGGTCCAATCAAAGCCAACCCACTCCATTACCCTCGGGATATTTTCCTACCTCTCTTTTACTATAAATAGAGGAGGTCCCAAGCCTTCAACAACAACCAACACACCCAACAAAAATCCACAACAACCACCAATTCATCTTCAAACCCTTCCACCACCAAAAATCCCAAGAGAGAGAGAGAGAGAGAGAGAGAGAGAGAGCCCCTTTTGTGAGAGAAACACCCATTCCCTACATAAAATACCCTCTCATCCCACCCTCCATAAACCCAGGCTAAACCTAGCTTAGCCTCTGCCCAAGACCCCACCCTTTTCCTACCAAACCCCTGCCCAAATCCCCCCAGACCCTGGACGGCTAACCCTAGCTAGCCGCCCCCTGGCCGACGGCTAACCACAACTAGCCGCCCCCTATCCACACCCCATATCAACATCCCTTTGACCCATAACTCCTTTAGTCAAGCCCGGAAGCAGAATATGATTACCTGTTTTTCACCTCTGTGTACGGTATATCCGTGTCTCAGAGCGGAGACCCCACAAACTCCCCACGTAGGCGATCAAATCCAACCCAAACCCTTTCCTGTTTTTTAGAAAAAGCAGGTGGCGATCACAAACCACCCCCCCTGAATCCTCTTGGGCCGCTGTCGGGCGCCTCGACAAGGAACCACACCCTCACCCCTTCCGAGAAGACGATCCGGCCGAGCCCGCCAGGGCACGCATCCGATCCGAACCCTCCGAAGAAACCCCACACACGCGGATTTTTTGACACCGACAAATTCTGGCGATCACGGTGGGACCTCCCTCGTGAAAAACAACAAAAGGTAATCCTCTTCTGCCCCCTTTTACAAACTTGACTAAAATGCTATCAACCCTCTAGGAAGGTTAGAGTTTCTCACTCCTTGAATTAAATCCTCTTCTACTGTGCATTATAACATCCTTTACTGCTTTGTAAGCCGCACACAGCTGCGCAATCCTTTACTGCTTTCGTAAGTCGCACACAGCTGCGCAATCCTTTACTGCTTTCGTAAGTCGCACACAGCTGCGCAATCCTTTACTGCTTTATTTACTGCTTTCAATCTGCATTCATCCCCCCACTCTACGTCATGGAATCCCACACAGAAGATGAGATATTAGAGGAAAGGAATCACCAAGAGGGTCAGGCCACACAGTTCCTGACCCATCTAGAGGAAAGGATGGCTAGTCTAGGGTACCAGACGGTAGAGGACATGTTTCATGACCTCGCTGACTACCGTTATACCAAGACCTCAAGACAGGAAACCCCTGTCGAAACCCCTAAACCCATTCCCAAAACCCCATTCACACCCAGTCACTCGGTCAACCCGAGCGTCTTTTCATTCACCCCCCTTTCCCCCGCGAATCCAAAATTCCCAGTTGTTTCCACCCCAGGCCCCTACCAGACCACCCCAAACCCGGGACCGCTAGGTAGCCCTCCTCGGGGAGAAACACTGGACGATACCATCCAGAGAATTCTCTCCGAGACTGGTCCCTCGGCCCCCAAACACATGTCTCTACATAACCTGAGACAAATCCCGTCAGTCCACCTATCGGAGGGATTCAAAATCCCCAAATTCCGCCGGTACAACGGTCGTGGAGACCCAGACATTCATTTAACTGTCTTTTATCTAGACGCACGCCCGTTTCTAGATAATCAACCTCTACTAGTCTTCCTCTTCCAGAAATCATTGGAAGGAGAAGCACTACAATGGTTCTCCACCCTCCCTGTAGATCACTTGTCGAATTTCTCGGCTGTAAGCGAGAAGTTATTAGGCCGCTACGGTTACCAGAGGATTAGGACCCCCTCTATTTCAGATCTAACCGTAGAGAGAATGAGGCCTAGGGAGGAATTCGAACAATACGTGTCTCGGTGGCGCACCCTTGTCCACCGAACCGGTCTGCAACTCACAGAATGTCAAGAAATTGACATGATGTTACAGAGCCTGAGTCCAGAGCTCCGTACGAGCCTTTCGTACGGAGACTGCACTACGTATCAACTTCTGATTGACGGCCACAACAGGATTTCCCGTTGTGCAGCCCCAGCAGTCCAAAACCAGTCCCCACCTATCAGCCATAGGGTTGGACAACCGCCTCGTAAGGCACAAACCCCCACGGTAGAGGGGATTATAACCCAAGTATCGGCACTCTACCCAAACGGAGCGCGAGTTCCCGACCGAGGAATGACTCCGAGACAGTACACACCCGGTTCATCCGGATATGCGCCGCCTCGGCAAGCAAATCAAAATTTTACCCCTCGATCGATACCCGCCCCTGTGCCGACACGACTAAGTCCTATATTCTAAGACTTTATAAATCAGATCTCCGTACGTACAGATCCTGCGACGAATATTGGGAAGCAAAAAATAGAACCTACTAGACAACCCCTGATGGAAGAACCAGAAGACCTGCCTAGGATCATTCCGGGTGGCCTGATCCTTCCGACACCTTCCCCAATACACCCAAACCCTACCAAACCCCTCCCCCTATACACAGAACAAATATCTGAGCCCATTCTAGTTCATCCCATGAAGGGAGGTCCCATCCAACCATTGAACCATTTCTCCCATACACAACCTAGTCAGTCCTTCGGCAACAAAGCCAGTGTTCTTCCTGCCTGTCCCCCTACTCCACCAGGGACACAAGCCTTTGTTCCCCATCAACTACCCCAAAGAAAATACGCCGCTATTCCTCCCCCATTGACCTATGAGTCTCCAGTACCTGAAATTATTGAATCCGTAGAATGTCCCAAGCAGGACTCTGACGATGATGAAGAGTTTTTGGCTGGAGAACTATCAGAATTATTTTACCCTTCCCAAACACAACCTCAATCCATCATCCAAGCCTTACCACTGATTAAATCTAAATACCCCTTGTCTCCACCTGCTCAAGACCAAATCATATCAATGCCCGTCGAACCTACCTTGGTGGTCTCGGATGACTCACCTTTTGACTCATCAGATTCTGAGACTGATCCAGGTCCGGTTCAACCAATTATGCATGTCTCTGAACCACAACCACTCATATTTAAAAATGCACAATTTGAGGGAGCAGTCAAGCCATCCAAATTGCCAGACTTGCCATCTCATCTACCGAAGGAGCTCTTTCCTCCGGATTCCCCCGCAATATCCAAATCAATTATTGTATATCAGATCCATAAGCCCCTAGTTACTCCAGTAGAAGAGTTTTCACTCTCACAATCATTAGGGACTCAACACCACATCGATTCGTGCTCCCTTGCACCAGTTCAGTCAATAGTCACCCCTGTGACTTGCTTTTCCATATCCACATCTTTATTGACCGACCCCCCTTTGAGGAAATATTCTCTTCCTACTAAGGGTTTATGGCAGATCAAGCATTACTTGCATTTTCAACGACATTTAGGCTTTGATATTCTGATAGATGCTGTCAGAATAGACGCTGAACAACAGTGGCTGAGAAGGCGTCAAACGCGCTTCAAGACAGAGAAGAATCGACACACAATGAATGATACATCAGAAAATTCAAGTATCGTTCCCCTAAAGATCTTGCAATTTGAGCCTCCATAGAGGACTCACCTTGCATCATCATTCCTAGAGGCCATCCTCCAGTCCTACGTATATTATATTTTACATACTTTACTATCTCCAAACCTTTACACGCTTTATAAAAACAACAAAAAACAATAAAAAAAATGAGAAAGGAAAAAGAAAAAGATAATACTTTTGAAAATCAAGAGACCATGTGCAGGCCTACCAAAGAAGGGTGGCAAGGGCATTTGAAAAGAAAGTGATAAAAAGAAAATTCGAAATCGGGGAATTAGTACTTAAGCAAATCATGCCATCAAGATAGCCTCACCCGAGAGGAAAGCTGCAACCCACATGGGAGGGACCCTATGTGATCACCCATGCCTTTTCCGGGAATGCCTACCGCCTGGTAGATGCCGAAGGAGTCGAGGTTCCAGGTTCGTGGAATGCACTTTATCTAAAGAAATTCCATGCATGAAAAAGCTTTCAATACTTAAGAACTATTATTTTTCCTTCCTGCGATTTCCAGCGTTTAGTACTTGATGATAGAATTATAAGACTCTCAAAGATAAACTCGTATCTATTTGAACACGTTTCCGCCAAATCATGTCACTCCCTTCACACACGTATAACTCGACTAGATTTGCCTGATGGAAGAAAAATTACCTACCCCGTAGACTGGGACAATTTAAAACCCCCCAAAGCAAAATATCCCTTATTTCCGCCCCGCTCGTATTAACCCTAGGTCAAAATGAGGAGTTACCCGGACCTAGCATATGTCCCAAAAACAGGCTCTGGCACTATATAAACACTTCTAGAGGGGAAGCATTAAAAGAATCGGGGTGAAAAACAGAAGAGCCCCCCCCCCCTCAAATCAAAACAAAAAAAAAAGAAAAAAGGAGAAAGTCAGGCAAGGAGAGGCCAAACACCCAAGTGAACGGGTTAAACTCTCTATTTAGCAGGCTTTCACGCCTTTACGCACGGTATACGCTAAACAACGGCTATACCAGTACAGATCCAAACAACGGACTGTACCTTTCCACCCAAATATAAAGAAGTGGTAAAAAGAAGAAAGCCAGAGGGACCTAGGAGTAAGACATGTGCTAGACTGGGACAATTCTAAAATATTGCCCGAAAGGAAGATATTACTCTTACCTCATTCACCCTCTCCCCTTTTATTTTTTTTGCAATGGGGGTTCAAAATTAAGCTATGTCCACTGGGAAAAGCGAAATTTTGACCAAGGGTAGATCACGTCCAGGTTTACACCTACACACACACTCACGCGAGTTCATTTAGAAATTTGTCTATCCAAAGGAAGCTTATTTGACTTGACTCTTGGTACATTCATGGATTTTTCAGCATGTTTAGAATAATACGATTAAGCATTTGAAACCCATGAACCTAGAAAAATCGACACCTAAGGCCTATACCATTCAAATACAATCATGGTCCGGACATGGGTGACCACAAGGGCTCCACCACGGGGACTTGATGGCATCCTTTACTTCAGAAATTTGAGAACATTGCCCTCTCACATGAAAAGTTATTGAAGAACTAAAATGCCCCCTTATGCCACATATACTTACGCATAAGCGTGCATTTTCCTTTTCCAAAACACCTTGGCATCCGATTTTCTTGAAAATTGTCCCCACATATTAAAATTGTCCCCACATATTAAAATTGTCCCCACTCATTTCGTACCCTTGCCGCACATGCCTGAGAAGAAATTGTCCTACCTTTTTACACATACTTAAAAGTTTTCTTCACTCACGCACTTGGAATCCCTTCCTTACGCACTAAGGCATGGTCTCCCGCACGTTATTTTCTGGCATTACCCTTCCATTTTACCTTAAGATGGATTGTAGCCCTTGACAATTCAAGCAAGAAGGGCTCGAAAGTCAGTGCAGGGGCACAATCTGGACAGATTTAACACTTGGTCCATGGAAATAATGTTTCTATAGGTATTGAAGAATCGAACGGCCACAAAAACTCTCAGCAGCAGCAGCAGACAGGAGCAGCAGGCCCAAAATGCCCCAGGCAGGGGGTGGCTAAACCTAACTAGCCGCCCCTCACTGGGCAGCTAGTTTGTACTAGCCGCCCCTCACTGGGCGGCTAGTTTGTACTAGCCGCCCCTGCCCTTTGTTTCAGGTAAGGATGCCCCAGGCAGAGGGCTAGCCGCCCCTCACTGGGCGGCTAGTTCACACTAGCCGCCCCCTGCCTGCACCTATTCCAGTGCTGTCAGTCCTATTATTAATCAAATCTTCGTATCTCCAAATACCTGTTAAGAACATTTCATTCCAAAAATTGCATACACACATTTCATACGCATATACATTCATAAAACCAATATAAATATACTTCGAAAACAACCATATCTCAAAATCATATATCCATCCATGAATCAAACCTATGAAACCAAGATTCATCTACACAAACATACATATCCATGAACCATCCGTGCTAAACTACTCTAACACATGCATATAAAGGAGAATGATTAAATTGTCCCACCCAAAACCTAAAAGAGGGCATAAAAACTAAAAGACTGTTTTTCTAAAAACTAAAAGAGGGCATAAAAGGGAATCTTTTCCTTCGGGACACTCCAAATCCGAAAGTCTTGAGCTATGCATCATCGAAATATTCACCTGAGTCAAAACAAAAGAAGAAAAGCATGAATTCATCGCATATATACTATTCTTCTACTTAAAACCAAGACACAAAGCTATACCTCGGCGTATCGTCATCCGCTGGAGGCTGAGTAGGAGGAACGTCCTGACTTGGCTGAGAAGGGAGCGGTGGATGAGGAGAAGACTGAACCTCTGGAACATCAGGAGCAGCAGGAGTCTCTCGAACCGAAGACGCGGCCCTCGCGTATATCCCACGACTCCGAGACGCCGAAGGACGAGAGGCACGGCTAAAGGTGGCCCCGGTAGCCAAGGAAGCCGAGAGAGAATGGTCAGGCTCAAGTGGAAGAAGATCAAGGTCCGCCTCGGTCATAGAGCCCCCTCCGACCAACTTCCCCCTCATGGTGGCCTCCCAGAGACGGACCTGCTGCATGTCCTGTCTCTCCTCTCCAATCTCTGTCGGAGGCGACTCTCTGTCCCTCTGGCCCGATCCTCAGCAACCCTCAACCTCTCCTCCAACTCCCGCCCCTCGCTTCCGACGCCCTGAGTGCCTCTCGGTCCCTATCCCCGCCGCCTGGAGAGAACGAACCAGGTCTCCCATCAAACCTCCGGGAACACCCGCCGAAGCCTCCAACTCCGACACCCTCATCTGGAGGGAGTCCCTCTCACGGCCTAGGGTAATGAACCCCTCCTCCCTCGAGGCTATCATGGACCTCAGCCGGTCCGCCTCCTCCTCAGCCCGAGAAGCCCTGCCCCTCGCCTGGCCCAACTCCATCCTTGTGGCCGCCAACTCGCTTCGGGCCACATCCAATTCCCTCGTCAGTTCGAGCTCCTGCTCGGAAACCACGGAAGGAGGAGGGACGGAAGAAGAAGAAGCGCCATCGGCCCTCGCTCTCGACAGAGCATCCACCTGAGCCTCGAGGACCCGGACCTGGTCCTGCAAGCGTCCTCTCTGTGCCCGCAACGCCTCTATCTGCCTGGCCCGCGCTTGGAGATGCTCATTGGCGGTCTTGAGCCTCTTCTCCATCTCATTCAACTCAACCTACAAAAAGAAACACCATTCAGAAGATGCCAAAGCAAAGAGAACGAGGAATAAAAGAGATTTTTCAACTTACATAAGCGTCCGGGATCTCCTCCTCCATCGTCCCGAGGATATCCGCATACTCCCGACGATACCAAGCTAGGTATTCGTCACTCGAAGTCACCTCAGGACGACGCTCTACCAAGACGCCTCGACCCATCCATCCCGCCACGTACGTCGCGTAATTCCTCGGGAGATTCGTGTCCCGAGGAATCCCGGCCACCGGAATCGAAGGGCGCCGCGGAAGAGGATCGGGCACCCACTGATGGTACCCAAGCTGACGGACGACCCGGCTGATCGCATGGAACACGACCTCATTGAAGTAAATCAGCCAGATGTCTCGCGCCAGGGCCTCAGGGACCTCCTCCGAGTAAGGCCTCCACGTCATCTAAAAAAGGCATCGAAAGATAGGAAGAGCGCTTAGTCAAAAAGAAAACCAAGTACAAGCCAAAGAAATTCAAAGAAAACTCATACCTCTTCCTCCGACAAGACGCGGAAGGCCTCTCGGAATTGGGCGAGGCGGTGCAAGCGGGAAGATCCCCGGGGTTCCCATCTCATGGCCCAAGGGAGGGCATGATCGAACGGAGCCAAAGTCGGGCGATCAATAGCGAAGTGCTCGTACCCGAAGATCTGACAAAGCAAGAGGGAATTTATCACGACCAAAGTAAAGCTAAACCAAGAAGAAGACACTCTTCGTTTACACATACCTGAAGGATGGCGCGAAGCCACCAAGGTTCTTTCCTCCAGCCCTCTTGACTTTCTTCGAGAGCTCCGCAAACAAGTGGGCAAGCATCGCCGCTCCCCAAGCATAGCGCCCCATGCCCTCCAAGTCCCGCATCAGTAGAAGGGAATGAGAGGAGACCTTATCAGAGGCCGTCGAGAAAAGGACCCGGCCAAAGAAGTAGAGGAAGAACGCTCTCAACTCCCTCCGTGCCCTCTGTGGACACACGGCCGCCTCTCTCGCCTCGATCATCACTCGCCGCCTCTCGAAGCTAGCTGCAGTTTCACCCTTCTGACGCTCTGTAAAGGAACCGAGGCCGTACTGCCCCGAAAGTCACCCCAAAGGGATCCGGTTCAGCGTCCGCTCCCGCTCCACGAACTCCCATTCCCCGATCAACTCTCGGAAAAGCCCCCTGTAGTCAGCTAGGGTGGCCGCGATCACCGCCTCCCCCAGAACCGGAAGGCCGGTGATCCGATAGACGTCCTCGAGCGTCGGCATGACAGCACCGGTAGGGAGGATGAACGTGCAACTCTCCGGATCCCATCTCTCCGCCAAGGCCTCCACATATGGACGGTGGACGTGGAATGGCTCGATCAGAAAAAAGGAACGGAAGCCCGCTCCATCCACCAAACTCCGCTCCTCCTGCCCCAAGGCGTCGTACCATCTCTTCGTCCCGTGCCATAAAGCCCGGATACGATTCGGCCTCTACAAAACAAGCGAAGGGAACATGGGTTAGTTTAAAAGCGAGCGAGAGGTAAGAGTCCAAATCTACGAAATCATTTTAAACCATGCTTAGCGAAATCAAGACTCCCACATGCTAAAAGAATGAAAGTAAGAAACTACACTCCTCATATGATCACGCATGCTAGACGAATATCAAACACATCCCACCGTGGTCACCACTCACGCACTTTCTTACATCAAGCCTATCAAACACACCTAAGCAATACAGCCATATGGAACTCGAACCCATGAAATGCATGCATACACCCCCTCATGCTCTACCACGATCAAACACGTACGAAATCACATACACATAGAAAAGTATCGCATGCAAGCATATTAGCTATATCATTTCTCTCTCCTTTATATGCATATAACAAACATGGATATATATATATAGAAATTACCCCCTCCCTATAAAAACAGACCCATGACAGCATGCTTACACATCCCACCGTGATTAAACTTATACACAAGCATGCCTATTTAAAAAATAACACACATATACGAGTATAATACACACATACAACCTGTTCATACCACCAACACATGCATATACACCAAAATAAAAGGCAAAGACTAAAGGATTAGGAACATACCACGGCCCGTGTGGACCCAGGAGCGTCCACCTCGGCCTCGTCGGGATCGTCCATCCCGTCGTCATCCTCCTCCTCATCCTCCTCAAACACGGCCTCCTCGGCCTCAGCCCCAACACCTCCACCGGCCTCAGCAGCCCCAGTGCCCATACCCTCGGCCTCCCCGGCCCCGTCCCTAGCCTCTCCTATCCCCTCCACCCTCCCCACGCCGGAGATAAACTCCGCAAAAGCCCCCATAGCCCTACTCTCCTCCTCCTCAGCCCTGGCCTCTGTGGCCTCCCTATCCAACATCCCGACGAGGGCATCCAACGACGCCCTCACCTCCTCGCTAACTCCCTCGACCCCTACCCCCTCGGTTGCACCCTCAATCGATTCTCCAACCCCCGGAACCACCTCCTCGGCCACCACCGGTCGATCCCCACGCCTCCTCTTGCGTATATAGCCTATCACACTCCCCCCTACCTCCGGGACAGCCCCCGAAGGCAAATCCCCGACCTCACCCACGCCAATATCCACCGGCGGCACCTCCGTCGTACCCATACCCTCCCCCACGGCCTCGACCTCCGGCCTATCGCTCTCCGATGATGAAGAGCTCGGGCTACGCTCTCCACGAGCCACCCGCGGTCGTTTCCCCCTCGAAGCAATCGCCTTCGACCTCGTCATCTCCTCGGTTTGGAAAAGAAAAAGGAGAACCCAAACTAGGGTTTTCGAAATCAAGAGAAAGAGAAAGATTGAGGTCGAAATGGAGGAAAGAAAGGCAAAGAAATCAGGGTTTTCGAGTTTGAAACCGAAGGGAAGAAGAGAAGAGGGAAGAGAAACCGTTTTAAAAAACGTATGGGGAGAGAGAGGGTCTTTTCGGTTATAAGGGACCCAGTCAAGGGGCGGCTACCCGCGAGTAGCCGCCCCCTCTCAGGCGGCTAGTTACAACTAGCCGCCCCTCCCAGTTTTTCTCTTTCACTTAAAAACCCCTTTCCAATCTTTTTAACCCTAAAATTCAAGGTTCTCCATATCAAACAGCCATGTATTGGCTTATTTCCAGACATTACTTGATCAAACACGACTCTCCCGAAGTTTTGCAACACGTCCAGTACCATTCAGATTCAAATTTCTTCAGTTCTGGTTCTTTTCCAGAGTTCTTATCCCTCGGATGATCCAATTCACCCAAATCAACTTTTTACTTGCTTTCTGTCGGCGATATCCCCTCCTTGCTGAGTTTTCCCAAGCACGGGAACGGTAGGCACGAGGAAACTGACGCTGGGCTGCTCCGTGCACGATAGCTAAGAACCCCGACCGCGGGTTGGATCACTCACCATTTACTTTTCCCCGCCTTCCACCTGGATCATCCTCCCGGATAGAAATTTTAAGTCAAGACCTAGCCTCTGATGGTCTAAATCAACTCCCCGAGTAGTACTGCTCGTATTGGCATAAACTTCTTGAAGGTCGGGCCGGCCAAAATAGGGGTCTCTTTCCTTATCATCGGTCGAAGTCTTTCCTGCTTCGCACAAAGACTCCGTCCGATGAGGGACAATTGTAGATACCCCAATTTTGACCGTCCAGAGAGACAGAAATACTTCAAGTAACACACGGAAATATCCCACAAGTGGACACCAATAGAGAACCAAAGGTTCGGTAAACCAAAAACCCTAAACCTAGCCATGACCTAAACCTTGACCTAACCCCAAACCCTAGCCCAAACCCTAACCTAAACCCAAACCCTAGCCCAAACCCTAACCTAAACCCAAACCCTAGCTCAAACCCTAAACCTAAGCCAAACCCTAACCCAGACCTAAACCAAAACCAAAACCCTAAAAACCTAAAGTCCCTGGAAAGGGGCGGCTATCCCTAACTAGCCGCCCCCCTAACCGCCCCCTGGCCGACTTTGGACCGGTTCCCTGGATGGGACATAAAGCAATATTAAATGCTGATCATTGCGGCGGGTCATGACCTTTAGCCGCCCTCTCTTGGCCAGATCAAACCAAGTAGCCGACCCAAGCCACCGCTTGTCAGAGATGGGACGTTTGACAGGTCATGATAGGGGCGGCTACTTCCTGGGCGGCTACCAGGAAGTAGCCGCCCCATCCCGGGCGGCTAGTTAGCACTAGCTGCCCTTCACCTGTTCTCTGGCAGAAGAACCAGAGCATTAATGAGAGGTCCAATCAAAGCCAACCCACTCCATTACCCTCGGAATATTTTCCTACCTCTCTTTTACTATAAATAGAGGAGGTCCCAAGCCTTCAACAACAACCAACACACCCAACAAAAATCCACAACAACCACCAATTCATCTTCAAACCCTTCCACCACCAAAAATCCCAAGAGAGAGAGAGAGAGAGAGAACCCCTTTTGTGAGAGAAACACCCATTCCCTACATAAAATACCCTCTCATCCCACCCTCCATAAACCCAGGCTAAACCTAGCTTAGCCTCTGCCCAAGACCCCACCCTTTTCCTACCAAAACCCCTGCCCAAATCCCCCCAGACCCTGGACGGCTAACCCTAGCTAGCCGCCCCCTGGCCGACGGCTAACCACAACTAGCCGCCCCCCTATCCACACCCCATATCAACATCCCTTTGACCCATAACTCCTTTAGTCAAGCCCGGAAGCAGAATAGGATTACCTGTTTTTCACCTCTGTGTACGGTATATCCGTGTCTCATAGCGGAGACCCCACAAACTCCCCACGTAGGCGATCAAATCCAACCCAAACCCTTTCCTGTTTTTTAGAAAAAGCAGGTGGCGATCACAAACCACCCCCCCCTGAATCCTCTTGGGCCGCTGTCGGGCGCCTCGACAAGGAACCACACCCTCACCCCTTCCGAGAAGACGATCCGGCCGAGCCCGCCAGGGCACGCATCCGATCCGAACCCTCCGAAGAAACCCCACACACGCGGATTTTTCGACACCGACACTGTCGACATAAATGCTAAATATCGATACTGATAGTTTCACGAATGATCCAAATGCTACAGATTCAGTTTTCTTAACCCCGCGACACAAATATTGTCGACATAAATACATATATCAATACTAATAGTGTCGCGACAGTTCCAGATGCTATGAATTCAGTTTTCTAAACCCCACGACACAAGCATTATCGACATAATTACCTAATATCGACATTGATAGTGTCGCAAAGGTTCCAGATGCTGTGGGCTCAGTTTTCTAAACCTCACGACACAAAGCATTGTCGATATAAATACTAAATATCGACATTGATAGTATCGCGAATGATTCAGATGCTACGGGTTCAGTTTTCTAAATTTCACGACACAAGTGTTGACATAAAAATCAAATAATGGAGTGTGCACCCAATGCAGTTAGAGGCACCACCACTTGAATTCGGGTAACACCTGACTCGAGAATCCAATCTCCCTCTCTCTCTCTCTCTCAAACCACTCTTCAAGCGATCCCCCTCAAAAAAGGAGAAGAGAAAATCAGAGGGACATAAAATGCTCTCGAGATTATCACAGGCCGTCTGCGCCGCCTCCCTGATCTGCCTCGTCATCCTCATCTACTACTTCTCCCTCATCAGAACCGTCGATCCCCGCCCGCCGGACCTCCGCTTCCCTCCGCCCTGCCCCCCCTCGGGGGACCCCCACCCCCTCCGCGTCTACATGTACGATCTCCCCCGCCGGTTCAACCTCGGCATGCTCGACCGGTCGGAGGCGGCGGCGGACGACGGCGGGCGGCGGTTCCCGCCGTGGCCGCAGAATTCGGGGCTCAAGAGGCAGCACAGCGTGGAGTACTGGATGATGGCGTCGCTGCTGCCGGACGGGGGGGTGGCGACGGTGACGAAGGACGGGAGGGAGGCCGTGCGCGTCGCGGATCCCGAGGCGGCCGAGGCGTTCTTCGTGCCGTTCTTCTCCTCGCTGAGCTTCAACACGCACGGGCACAACATGACGGATCCCGAGACGGAGGTCGATCGGCAGTTGCAGGTATTGATTGTCTGTCGAATGCAAATGTTTGGATTCTTCGATTGGTCCCCCCCCCCCCCCCTTCTTTTTTTAATTTCCTGGATTGGTTTCTGGTTTGGGAGTTTTTTGTGTGGCTTGTTTTGGGATTTTTGGATGCGAATTTTTTGGATTTGGAAATTTTGATTTTTGAAGAAATGGAACTGATTAGAAGAGAAAAGGATGTGCATTGTGTTCATTAATATGGAAACGTTGAGAATTGGAACTTATTGATTGGGACTGGTTGATCTTGTTATAGATCCTTTTTTTTCTTTTCTTTTTTGACTTCATGGTTTTGCTGAACAAGCTAAATTGGGTTCATTATGGTTTATGAGTTTCATGACACATGGTTAGTCATTAGTGTGATTTGAATTTATGGTTGGGTTGCATGGGTTTACACTATACAGTAACAAATTAGGTTCAGGGCAAGGTGGAATTTATTTTCAGAATGAAGAATTAGCAAGATCGAAAATTTTGGAAATTGGGAATGATGCGAAGATTATAATTTTGTTTTTTTTGAAGGAACTATAATTTTATTTTTTTGAAGGAACTGTAGGCATTTCTATTTCAATAGCAAGTGTAAAAATAGACAATGTCTGGATGGGGGGAGAATAGAGATAACAGAAAAAAGGGAAAAAAACAACAAAACGAAGCCAAGGAGAGGAGAAGATTAGAAAATTTCAGTATATCCATAATAAATTTAAAATTAATACACGCATAAGTATGATGCTAAGATGAATGTGACAAGATTCTGAATGATTTGTGAACAAATCACGGAGAAAATGCAAAATGTAGAATTTGGTTTTAATATGCTAGAGTAATTCAGTTTACTAAACATGCATGCATTATAAGCATTTTTTATTTCAAACATCTACACATTATATGTGAACTCTTCAAATATCTACCAATTCTGTCACTATGGTTTATACTAGACCTGCCTCATGCTGTATCTTTGTTGTGGAGCTCCTTGGTCTGCTTTCGATTCAGATACATTGGACCATAACCCCTTCTCAGAATTGTATTTTATATTTAGTCGAGTCGCCTTTTTATGGGAACATGGAAAAGGAACTCAATGTGGATTTTTTTTGTTACTTATCTATGATGTTGTTGGAACTTTAATGGCTTTTGGACAGGGCCTCTATGTCATTAACTGTATGAGTATTGGCTGATTGCTTTAGGTAGACCTGCTTAAAATCCTTAGTGATTCAAAGTATTACCAGCGATCAGGAGGACGAGACCATGTAATACCCGTTCACCACCCAAATGCTTTCCGGTTCCTCCGGGAGCAGATAAACTCATCGATCCTTGTGGTTGCTGATTTTGGGCGCTGCCCCAAAAACGTTTCCTTCCTTAGTAAGGACGTCGTGGCCCCTTATGTGCATGTTGTGGACTCCTTTATGGATGATAACCATGCCAACCCGTTTGAATCTCGTCCTACTCTTCTCTTTTTCCGTGGACGGACTGTCAGGAAAGATGTAAGCCAGCTCAAATGGGATAGTATTGTTTGTTTTGGTGTACTTTTTTTTAAGAGATTGAGGTGATTTATGTGGATTGCTGTGATTATCAGGAGGGAATTGTTCGCGCAAAGCTGGTGTCGGTTTTGATGGGTTATGATGATGTTAGTTATGAAGAAAGCCACGCAAATGGAGAAGGCATAAAAGCTGTAAGTTTCTGACTCATTCATACTTGACAATGATGCAAACTAAAAGAGTGCTCTTTAATGCTTGGGGTCATGACTTTTTGTTGCTTTCTGAGTCTTCCTTTGGATCTCTATAAAGGGGACAAGATGTTCATCCATATACACTTCTAGCTCAAAACATGCGATTTAATCATTATATTGTGTATGTTAAATGCTTTGGAAACTTGTAACCAGTTTGGAATTTGGAAATAATTGGGCAGGGAAATAATATGCAATTTGGTGTAATTCTTGTTGAGTTCTAGGATAACTTTGAAAAAAATAAAAATTATACAATAGAAAATATGCTCATGACATGCAAAATCACCATTATTAAATCAAATCCATAATCTCTCAATGAGACTGCAACCTGAGATCCAAGGTGTTCAACCCTAACCCGACTCAACTCTATTTTCAACCCGTGACAAAAACAGTCAACCTGAACCCAACCCATCACTAGACTTTTTTTTTGGAAGGAGAGAGATCTGACATCAACAATTGTTTTTGGGTTTTTTTTTTGAAGAAAGACTCAGAGAGAGAGATAGAGTGACCTAACAACATTGCAGGAGTTCATCTTTCCTCATCTTCACGGTTTCCTTGGCTGAAAAATAAGTTCCCTTTGTCAGTGCTTCTGTTTTTGAATTTGCCATGTCAAGACTCCCTTGTAAGATTTCTTTTATGGACCTCCAAGAACTCCACTTGTAGTCTCGAAACCTCTGACTTGAACTCCTGGCATGATTTCGTTGATGGTGGAGATCAGAACAGGGAAAAGTATCAGTTATAACACTAAAACATCACAAAAACTCCTGAGTTCAAGCTATAATATTTGAATTAGGCATAATCATAAAAAAAAACTAACCTTAAAAATCTAGCAAGAGCAAAATCTAGTTGAATTTTTCCTCTTTGGTTTTAATTCTGCTGCATAGGTAAAATACATATCATGAATTTAATATATATGTATTCGTTTATTATGTGAATTATTGAATAATTATACATATATTAAGAGACATGGTCTAACCAAGAATTGAACTTTTAATGAAAATCATGTATTTAATACCTAACAGGCTTTTCAATGAGGATGATATATATCTTTAGACATCTTGTTTGTGCATGATACATCATGATTGATCAAAGGATGCCTGACTCCTAAAAATTCCCAAACATGGGCGACTAATTATGGCCTTTTTGCTTTCTTCAGTCTTCCAAAGGAATGCGTTCTTCAAAGTTCTGCCTCCACCCTGCGGGTGACACCCCATCTTCATGCAGGCTCTTTGACGCGATCGTGAGCCACTGTGTTCCTGTGATCGTTAGCGACCGTATCGAGCTCCCTTTTGAGGACGAAATAGACTACCGTGACTTTTCACTCTTCTTCTCCATTAAAGAGGCGCTCCAGCCCGGATTCATGGTTGGGCAGCTCAGGAAAGTCGAGAAGGAAAAATGGATCAAGATGTGGACCCGTCTAAAAGAAGTCTCCCATCACTTTGAGTTTCAGTACCCTCTCAAGAGAGGCGATGCCGTGAATATGATATGGCAACAGGTACATCTTAAGCTCCCTTCAGTCAATCTCGCGGTGCATCGCAGCGGGAGATTGAAAATCCCTGACTGGTGGAACAGGTGACATTTTTTTTGTTGTTATGTGCGGCTATTCTTTTCACTGTAAATCCATTTTTTCTCCCTTAATCACAATTGAATCCATACCTTACAAGATCGATCGAGCGATAATTACTCTAGCATTCTTTCTCTCATGTTGTATTGATTTATTGGAGTTCAAAACAATTCACACATTTTCTTTTGTATTTGTTTGTTGTTGTTATGTGATCACTCCATTTGAGGAGAATTTGTATTGCAAAACAGAGTTGTCTACTGTCAGTTACTTGTTTTTGTTTTGGATCGTTGGATCCAACATGGAAATATTTTTTTTGTTTCTTTTCCCCGGATGCAGGTGAAGCCTTGGATCTACACATTGACTGGGTTGGGTTGGTTCATCTCTCTGTGGTAGATAGTAAAATGAAGCTTTGATATTACAATAATCAATGGACTACTTAACATTTACTGACCAGTTGGCAATGTATGGAAAATTATCATATTGGCATGAATTCCATCGGTAGTGTCAATTGATAAATGATGCGTATCCATTAAAAGAGTATTGATGAGATTCTTATAAATGAATTTTTAATTGCGTCATTTAGTGCTTTTGATATGAAAATTTTCTGTATGGTTTATGTTCTAATTTACTCATTTATGTATTATATTAATTACAAGTGTTTTTTTTTTAAATTCATAAAATTAAGTCCGTCAATTATTCATAATAAATCCGAATCTGATTTGAAAAATCAGAAATATTTAATATTCAAATATCTAAAATGCGGATATGGATATCAGTCTCGATTCAAAAAATATCCATATTCGACATATATCATAAAAATGTATATATTTTTGTATTATATATTATATGTATTGTTATTTTGTATGATTAATCACAATGATAATATATTATAATATCATTAAATTTTTAGTGCATATTTGGCTGTAAAAGTAAAAAACAGCTTTTAGCTTTTGATGTCACATCAATTCAATTACATCATCATTTAAAAGCTAAAAGCTAAAAGTTGTTACCAAACATGTCAACTTAAATACATCATTATTACTAGATTTTATCTATAAAACTGTACCTCAAAATCTGTGTTTCATAAAGCAGCTATCATCATTACACTATCAAATCATCATCATTACACTCTCAAAACATCATCATTCACCCTCAAAAGGTGTACATAAAGCTGTAAAAGTTAAAAGCTGATTTTTAAACCGTGTTTTCAAACGCAACAATGTATGATATCTGAGAGATAATAAGCTTTAAAATCTGAGTTCTAATTCTAATATATCTACAAAATATTATTTGATTATCTAAATTAATGTTAATATTTAAATATGTCATATATTCAAATTTAAAAATTAATATATATGTGTCTGAATGCGATCCATACCCGTGTGATTGCCAGAATGACGTGAAATAAAACAAACATAAAGTTCCTGTGGAGTCAGTGGCGGATCCAAGGGGGGCGGGCTGGGGCCCGGCGCCGCCCCCCCCCCCCCCCCAAAGGCCCAAGCCATGTTGTCCACGTTGTGATGCATGTAGTTGGATTAATAGGTTTTTTTTTATGTTGGTTTCCAACGTGAAAATTTTGTATGGTGATTTTGTATTTTCTATATAATCCATTGGTTAAAATAAAATAAAAAATAAAAAGAGCCCATGTGGATCAAAGTCTTCGAATTGATGAGTGGGGTTTAAAATTAAAATATTATATTCATCGCAATTAGCATATATTTAAAATTTTTAAGTGTATACCAATATAATATAGCCTGATACACTCTGTCCAATTTACAATCTCTATGATAACGTAATATATATACTACACTATAATAAAAACAAATATTGGAATTGGAATTGAGAGTGTATGATTTTAAAAAAAAATGGATTGGAATTGAGATTGCAATAGGAGCAGTGTGTATCTTTTTCTATATAATAAAATATTCCAATCGTTTATAAAAAATAAAATACATGCTCATATAAAATAAATGTTTATATTAATTTATGGATTCTATAATTGTATACGAAGATAGTAAAAATATATACTGAATTTGTCAATTTTATATACTATGTTAGACATGACGATGCAAATAAAACTGTAAAATCGACGTATAAATGCCAATTTTTTAGATTTGGAGTCGTCGGTTTTTTTTTTAAAATGTGAAAAGTTTTCTTCTCAAGGGCATTAGTATATGTGTTGAAAAATCATTGATTTTTTTTTTTGTGTTTTTTGTTTATTTATAATTTTTTATAATTGATATGTAAATGATTTCAGATCACTAAATATAATAAAAATGAAAAAACTTTCGATCTGAATTATCATTACTTGATCGAAGGATTTGATCATTATCTAACTGTATTAATTTTATTTTAATTTTCTATCTTTATAATTTATTTTTATCTTACTTTAAATATCTTGACTCTTTAGCCCCCCTTAATTTAATTCCTGGTTCCACCCCTGTGTGGAGTCGCATAGATAAGGAATAAAACAAATATTAAGTTATGCAAGAGTTCTAGGAATAAAACAAATACATGGAATAAAACAAATATAAATTTACTCATTTAGAATGACACGTGGAGTTAAACCTGCGTTGTACATCACGTCATCGATGATAAATAACAGACAGGGTTGTTATAATATTGGGACCGATACTCCCACCGCCTTATTTCTCAAACACACCACCTTCTTAAACACACAACCTACCCATTTGACTTTTTACCAGACCCACCACCTTATAAATATTCCTAAACAGAAACACCAATCCCACCATTCATTCTTTCTTCTCTCTGCTTTCTTTCCTCCTTCTTCCGTCTACCTCCCTTGTCATCCTGAGAATGCTGCCGCGACATCGGTCCTCGCATTTCACCTCCCTGTGCCATCGGTCCCCGCGTGACGCCGTCTCTATGCTCTCAATCCACCATTCATTTGTTTCATGTGATGTCCTAATAGATGCAATGTTTGGTATATTAATGTTTAAGACAATGCAATGATTTTGGTATTCTAATGTTTAAGAGGGTTTTGTGTAATTTTTTCTGTATATGAAATGTTTATGTTCATATATGTATAAAAATAACTGGTGAATGAATGCTTCAAGGTTTTGTGGTACATTAATTTGGGTACAGGTTAGATGTGGTGTAACTATGGAATGCCATCACTTCAAGCTAAAAAATAACATATTTCAAGTTTGATGCGTACAGTGTTGAAAATTATAACCAATTTCGACGAACACCTTGTCATTATACTGAACATGAAATCAACACCATCCCTGTCGAACTGGGGTTAATAATTTATCTGTCTCGATAGCCACAAAAAGGGAACTTGTTATATTGATAAATTGTCAACATGTGGTTTTGCATGTATTTTTGGAGTTGTTAAAACTGAAACATAGTTCAGTTGGAAGTGACACGAGGTAGTTGGGGAGTGGAATTAATGGATATATATTAAACAATACTTGAGTTGGTAGTGACACAAGATAGGGAGTTGGGGAATGAAATTAATGATATATACATAGTTGGGTTGGAAGTGACACGAGGGAATTGGGGAATGGCATGAAAACTTTGTTTATTTTCAATAACTTTAATCTCTCAATAGAAAGGATGAAAAAAAAATAGAGGTCTACCAGTTGATCACTAGACGAAGTCTCTCGATAAAGTCCTGTCGACTAAAGTTCGATAAAGCAAATGTCAACCCAAAGATGATATTTTGACAGACGGCCTGTCGAACCATACTGTGTATCCTGACTTCTAATTAATTACCTCTATTTTGTGTAGGACTATTTGTCTAACACATTCAAGAAGTGCTTCAAATCGGAGACGACAATCTAAAAGATTGACTAAAGATGTCCTTCAACGTCAGTCATCCCATACATACAAGAAGTGGAATCAAGTTCTCAATATTGAGGTCGAATCACAAGAGGAAGATGAGAGAGAAGAAATGACATCAAGTTCTCAAAATATTGAGATCGATTAGTTGTGTATCATATGATTTTTGTAAGATCACTTGTTCAAAGTGAACATCTGTCTTACTTTAAACAGTGGGGATGTTTTTTTGAATGGTGGTATTGATGGTTTTGAATGCAAGTATGTAATTGATTTTTCTGTTTCCATCGACTTGAGTATTGTTTATGAAATTTAAGAACTTAGACATGTAAGTATGTCTAACACATTACAGAATCTATGGATTATTTTTTTGTTTTCATAGACAGAAGTATTGTCTAAAAAATTTAAAAACTTAGACGCTAAACATGTCTAACCTATTCCAGAACCTATGAATTGATTTTTTTGTTTTCATAAACAAAATAATTGTCTAGAAAAATTAAAAACTTAGGCAGTGCATATGTCTAACCCAGTTCAGAGCCTATGGATTATTTTCTATTTTCATGGACATAAGTATTGTCTATGAAATTTGAAAACTTAGACATTGCATATGTCTAACCCATTTTAGAGCCTATAGATTATTTTTCTATTTTCATAGACAGAAATATTGTCTATTATATTTAAAAACTTAGACAGTACATATGTCTAACCCAGTCTAGAGCCTATGGATTATTTTTTTGTATCCATAGATAGAATTATTGTCTAAGCTATTTGAAAACTTAGACATTGCATATGTCTAACCTATTCTAGAGCCTATGTATTATTTTTGGGTAGTGGGCTTGTCTAAACCAAATTAATAGGTGATGGCAGATAGAAGGTGGTGCTCTTAATGGATATCTCTTAGAAGTGTTTGAATGCTTTCGGTTAGTTGAGGAGGTGGTGCCTAAAGTAGTTTAGGTGGTGGCAATATCTCTCCCCTATAATATTTTAATAATCTTAAATAAAATCTCATATATTTTATTACCCTTTCACTTTTATAATATCATTTAATTTATTAAAATATATACTTTATATTTTAAAAGTACATACTTGATCATTAGAGAAAATATATGACTTTTGAAAAATAAAAATATTGATGGACTATGCTTAGGACAGTAAAAAAGACTTATTGTAACATTTTTATAATCACAATTATTCTCCGTTGTTATTTGTTATTTTATGCATTTTTATTGTAATCATTTTTGCTAGGAAAATGTTACACTTACTGGTCCTTTTACAATTACTAATGTAGTCTCCATGTTTTTTTAAAAATCATATACATCATTTAATGATGCATATATTTTTTTTATAAGAAATGAATTATATATTTTAATTAATTGAATGATATCATTTATAAAAAATGTGAATTTTTTTAAACGAGGTACACACCTCGGTATGGTAAGATGAGCCTGTAAAAAGAACCAAGTATCACAACGCTCTTTGTCCTAGGGTGCCTTTACTTGCACTTCACATGTGTTGCACAGAGACAGATCTAATCAGGATTGGCTTCGATTAATCCAATCAGTATTGAATTGTATAGCTTATGAATCAAATCGCACAGTCAATTGTTGGATAAACATGCCACTCTCTTATTTGATCTAATCAAACATGGGGTTGGCCAGTACCATTAGCATTTAACAAGAGAGTGACACTTGTACTCACCAAATGACTGTGCACTTTGATTAATAGGTTGTGTAGTTTGATTCATAAGTTGTGCAGTTTGATATTGATGGATTGACCGTGGCTAAGCCTGATTGGATTTAAACCTGCGTCGCACACCCCTCCATGAACATGCACCTAACAATTGGTCGTGCAGTTCGATTTATAGGTTGTGTAGTTCAATTAATGGACTGTGCAATTCGGTATTGATAGGGAGCCAGTCCTAACTGGATCTAGAGAGTTTAGATCCATTTAGGATCGATTTCGATCACTCCTGCCAGTACCGAATTGTAAATGTACAATTTTGGTACATATTATACTGTAACATCTGTAATTTTCAACCGGTTCAAGCAGTGCCTGACGGATCGTATAAGTGCTGTCAGGCACATGGGCGAGGGATCCATGAGGATGTCCATGAGGAACCGTCGGATATTCGGGCGACAGCTCTTCATGGAGCCATTGGGCATGCATGCGATGGGCTCAGTTAGAGCTGTCGATCTGGAAAATTTTCGAATTCGAATTTGGTCCATTTTGAAAGGAACAAACGCATTGATTTGTGATTAATTAGCTTGATGGTATCGTATTTTCTGTCCCCACGTGCGTGCGAGATTATTAATCTCTCCCCCTCTCTCTCCTTTGGCATTGAAACCCTAAAATTTTCAAACCTAAAATATTTTTCTTCTTCTCTTCTTTTCGGCTCTTCTAGCTGAGGCTTGGGAGAGAGTTCAACCGACGAGTTTTTTGTGAGTATTTCTCCAGGTTATGAAGTGTTCTTTAATAGTAGTGAGTCCCTTTGGTTATGGTTTTCATATGATTGTGTTTTAAGGTTTTTTAACTAAAGAAAAAGTGGTTTTCTTCGAAATCTTGGATGATCTCGTGTGCTTTCAGTTCTTGTTTCACATCAGTGGTGTCACGCCCCAGGGCGGCCGTCCCCGAGACGTGGCAAATATATAAATGATATCAGTAATCCATACACGAGGTCAAATAAATACTCTACAATAGAAAATGCAATACACAAGTAACTGACATCAAATATATATACAAGAAGCGGAAGCTCAAATGACTAAGTCTGTAATTCAAAGACATATTACAGACTAGAGTACACAATCAACTGTCCTGTGAGAGCCAATATATACAATAACTGACATCAACAGTCTACATACCGTGCACAAGCACAAGTATAATACATACAATGAAAAGGGAATGCTGATAGCCTCCGACTCGCAAGACATCCAACGCGAACGCAGGTCTCCTACTCGGATGGCGCCAGGGGAGCTCTTCTCTTGGATCCGACTCAGCGTCAACTGGGGAAAAACATAAGCGAGGGGTGAGCTACAAGCTCAGTGAGTGGTCAGAAACCAAACACCAACACCAACATTCGATCCTAAGGCAATCACCTATCAAGGAAACCATGGGTAGAAACCCAACGGTTAACAAGGTCACACGGCGGTGCGACCCTACCCTGCCCTCGCCCTAGCCCCCACAGGGGTGAGTCTAGGGACTCGAAGGACAACTTGCTGTTCTACACCGTTCGTCATCCGGTAGCGCTCTCCCAGGCAGCCTCTACCTGGAGTCGGCCACGGTCAGTACACTGTCGAGCGCATCGATGGTACCTACAGGTGGGGGTCCACCCAGGGCGGCTCGTACCTAGGAAGCATCCACACGGATCCGGCGAATGGGAGAACGATAATTCAGGCTTGCAACATCGTCCGGTGGTCCACCCTCGTGTAGCCTCACCTGGTACACTCCCCTGACCAGTACATCTGCCGAATGCATCGGGAGTACCTACAAGTGGGAGTCCTCTGTCAGGGCAGCTTCTACGTCGGGACCCCGGTATACGACGATATTGGGAGGAAACACTACTTGTTCGCAGCGCGAACCCTATGGAAAGCCAATCACTCAAGCTGGTGGGTCAAGTATCAACTCGAGCCCACAACACTCACACCAACACCCTCACCTCCGAAGGGTGACCTAGGTTATTGGGAGTAACTGTACTAATCCCTCACCCTCACCTCCGAAGGGTGACTCAGGTTCTTGGGAAGAGACTAGATCGTTTCTAAGCCCTTGGTCCACCGGTAGCCCTTTCCCCGGGTAGCCTCTACCTGACATACTCCCACGATCAGTACACTCTCGACCAAAGCGATGGTACCTACAAATGGGAGCCCGGTGCCAGGACAGCGTTTCCAACGCCGGGAAGTTCCTACACGAATCCAACAAAGGAAAGAAACCAAACTACTCTCATGAAAATGATCCCCCTTGGATCCCCATCATCGGTCATCAGACGCCGATCCACTACACCCTCACCCTCACCCCCTCCTCGGGGTGACATAGGCTCTTGGGGAAGAGGTCGATTGTTCTAAGCCCTTGGTCCACCGGTAGCCCTTTCCCCGGGTAGCCTCTACCTGACATACTCCCACGATCAGTACACCTCGACCGAAGCGATGGTACCTACAAATGGGAGCCCGGTGCCAGGACAGCGTTTCCAACGCCGGGAAGTTCCTATACGGATCCAACGAAGGGGAGAAACAATCTACGCTCGCGGATACGATCCTCTTGGATCCGTCATCATCGGTTATCAAACACCGATAGGCGCAATGAATTCTCATGAATTCCCTCCAGGGCGCATAACTCATATGCGGGGAAGACATTAATTATAAGTGTCAAAACCATGGTATGACCCCACAAGAGGTCATACACTTGTCTAATATATTAGACAAGAATCATGGCCATATCGGCATATATATATATATATATATATATATATATGCAATTAACTACCCAACGATGACCTACTTAAACATGCATACATGGCATCAAACAGATAAACACACACAAATTACAACCTATTATACGTTGGATAAAACCAACCTAGAAGGGAAGGGTTAAGCGCGATCTGCGCAACAACAGGTGCATGCCAATAATTCCAAGCAAACCCGAGTCAAGTAGGAACTGCATCTACTCACTCGGTTCGCGAAGAGGAGGGCGAGGGAGAGGGAATGCCTCATCCTCTCTCGAGCTGGTCATAGTTTTGCCCCAACAGATGGGTGCAACGACTATACCACACCCTCGAGTCCTAAATCGGAGGAATATTACGCATACACCCGTTATTAACCCAAGTTAAACATGCTTGATAAATAGGGGTAGTCATTCAATCAAAATTACCTAAGTCATGCCATATTCTATACAATACATAGGCAAGTATAAGGTAGAATAGGGGTTCTACACAATATACGAGCTATACAACCTAGCATGCATAATATCTAGCATATTTAGGGTGCAAATAAAGCCCCATGGAAGCGCGAAGCACGACTACGTGCATCGAACGCTCCCGGAAGGGTTGGAATCAAACCACTCACCGATACCCGAGTCGTCGCGCATCCCAACCGACGAGGTCTGCAAGCAAAGGGTACCAAAAGGGTGAGTAAAATCATATACAAACATATAAAACCAATTAGGGATGCTTAAGACATAGACATCCACGCATACGGGCTCGAACGCACGCACGCATGCACGCACGCACGCGTGCTCGAGCCCCCCGGACACCCACCCGAGGGTGCCGACCCTTCGCACGCCCAAACCGGCCTCGGGCAGCACCGTACGCACCCCGGGGAGCCCCGAGCGCAGCCCCGGGCACCCCTGCGCGCGCACGCCGCGCCCCCCCCCCCCCCCCCCCCCGCGCGCACTCCCGCGCTCTACCGCGTGCCCCCGCGCGTACGCGCACGCGCCCGCCCGCGCGTACGCGCCCGCCAACGACATCCCGCGCGCCTGCCTGCGCGCGCACGCGCGCGGACGGCCCCGCGCGCTCGCCCAGCACTCCCCAGCCCTCCCCAAGCCTCCCACATGCACCCAAACACAACCACCACCCATGCATGCCCTCTCAACACACCCCCAAAGCCATAAAACCAAATTAAAGAAGTGGAGAACTTACCAAACCTAAGAGGGGGAGGGAAAGGTGAGAGGTTGGGGCCCTCGAGCACACCCACGACCATCTCGACCACCACTACCACCACCACCACCTCTCCTTGGCTTCTCTTCTTCATAGGGCTTCACTTTGGCATTTCATCAAACACATGGGGGGCTGTTGGTTAGAGAGGGGAAGGAAAAGAGCAAAGATGGGGGAAGAGAGAAAAGAATCAACAACAACAACAACAACAATCAACAACACACAACCTCACCTTTTCCACTCCTTCTTCTCCATCACCAACACCTCCTTCTCCTCCACCCAAAACACCCTTCAAAGGGCTGGACCAGCAGCAAAAGAGAGCACAAACAGAGCTGAAGTCGTGCTCATTTAGGGGGTTAAATAGGCAAAGGTCGGGTGAAAGACCGAGCTGTCCTCGGACTTAAAACCTCTGCGCAGCCTTCACTTAAACGGCCATAACTTCCTCAATACAGCTCCGAATTACACGATTCCAGTGGCATTGGAAAGATAAGACAATTATCTACAGCTTTCATGTTTACATCCAGATCAAATAACCTCTCCAGATATTCCAAAATCTAGGCTAAACATCTTACAGGGCTGCAGCCTAGATTTCTCAACTTCGGGGTATACATGGAAAAATACCCATAACTTTTAATATACGAATCCAGTTGATCCAATTCCACTTCTATATGGAAGCTATATCAAAACTGGACATCTCGTAATAATATCAGATTTTTACCTCATCATCTTGGATTTTTACAAAATCAAATCCGAATGCCCAATCCAAAACTGCATAATTCCAAAAACGTTATCGGAATTAAACGAAAATTTTATGGGCAGTACTAAACAATACCAGGACCCATAATATGCAGTTATATCTTCAATCAGAGTCCTCAAACCCCGCCAGGTGGCTAAAAATCAAAATTTTAGCGACTCCGATCGAAATTAAGACTCTAAATGACACAGGTCTAACAAGTGGTATGACAATGATTTATGATGATTTAAAGGTTTCACTTATAGTGTTTTACGAGTTCTTTGGGTTTTTAGTATTGAATCTCACATGTAAACAATAACAACTTTGATGTCTTAAGTTTTCTTGTCGAGTTTTCCTTTTTACTTCATGATCTTTAATTCGATTTAGATGATTTTCGGATCTGTTATGGTGACTAGGGTATCATGATATTTTTGGATGTTTATAAGCCTTTCTTATAAAAGAAATATTTTAAATATGAATATATATGTCATGTGTAAAACTGTTTGTTTTAAGTAGAATCATGTTGTTGATCCTTTAAGTCTTATTTAAATTTATATGCTTAGATCCAAATCAGTGGTGTATTTCTGTGATTTGAAGGTTTGAACGTAGATCTGTTTTCGTATTTAAACCCATGATAGATCTAGGGTTTTTCAAAGAAGTTTCAATAAGTTTGATTTTTTTTGTTTGAAACGGATTTTGATATTTGCGATTTGTTTTCAATTAGGTTTTCTTATAGTTTAACAAACATTTTGAAACGACTTGTGTTTTATTTTCAGTGATAAAAGGTTAAAGAGTCTTAATAAAAATTAAAATGAGGATTTTTGTGTTCTGTCTCGGGACGGCCCCTGTGGGAGCCGTCGGGCAGATGTGGGATGGCTCCCAAAGGAGCCGTCGATTTTCAAAGCGACGGTTCCAGTAGGAACCGTCGGGTGTGCTTCGGGCGGTTCCTGCTAGATCCGTCGGATAGGTCAGCGACGGCTCTTGTTGGAGTCGTCGGGTTCTGTGTGTACGGGTATATCTAGTTCCGTACGGTATGTACGTATTTTGATCGATTCGTATCGTTTTCAGGTCGGGTTAGGGTGCTTTAGACCTTCTGGTGTTGTGCAGAATTGTTGGATCTAATGTGAGTGGGTCTAGTCTCTAGTAGCTTTTGAAAAACTACTTATATTTATCGTATTCGCATCATGCCTATGTTATGAATAAAATTATTATTTGAGTATGGAAGCACTGAGCATGACATCATGTTTTGAGACGCTATTTTACGTATGAACTGTATATAGATTATTATGTTTTTCTTGCATGCAAATATGTAAATTGTGGAGGTTATCTTGCATGCATATCATTCATTTGCGTGACATCGTCTGCATGACAAGGGTCTGCGTGACTCAGTCCAGTGGGACCGTGTCTGCGTGACGATTGGTTTGCGTGATCAAGCTCTAGTTGGAGCACTTTCGGCTGCGTGCCATACGGGCATGCGTGTCCGTTGCATCATGCGCATCATGTAGATAACATGAAATGGTGGTTATTTCCTCTAAAGAGATGCATTCCGTTTTATTGAGATATTTGTGAAAATAATTATATTTTGTTGGTTCGGATATTTTGAAAATTACTCTGAAGGTTTTGATATTATTATTATTATTATTATTATTATTATTATTATTATTATTATTATTATTATTATTATTATTATTATTATTATTATTATTATTGAGATGCTAAGATCCATTCACTGAGTGTGTGGTAACTCACCCCTCCATTTCCCCAACTTTTCAGAGTAGTTGTTGGCGATCATCAATCGTGGTGGGCGTTGGCGGTTTAGTTTCCATTGCATTGTAGGTGTTGAATAAACCTTCTTCTTGGCATGTAGTGGACGTCCTTAGCGTTAGCAGTAAAACCAGGAGATGTTTTATTTTAGCAAATAAAGTACTTCTGTGTAATCATTCGTTTGAGAACGAATTTTTGAGATCCTGGATTGGTTTATGTTTTAAAAACTTTTGTGTTTTGAATTATTATGTTAGTCTAATTCAGTTGATAAAGATTGTGGTAGACGTGACGTACTGTATCGCATGCCTTAATAGATGATAATGGGTACGAGAGTGTTACATATACTCTCTTATTGGTTAAAATATAGATTCCTACATGTCATAAATATCCAATAAATGAGTGAACATGTACAAAAAAATTGGCTGTGTTGTTCCATTCTAGGATGCAGTTCAATTAATGGGTTATGCAGTTCGATATTAACATGACTGGCTGAATACGGACTCCAATGCACATTCGAAATAATCGGACATCACATGGAGAGGGGAGCACACAAACCCTAAATTTTAGGGGGGGGGGGGGGGGGGGGGGGGGGGCGCAAATAGAGCAACCCGGAATGAATAACATATCCCCAAAGCCCCTTACGCGGGAAAAATCCGAACCCCTAAACAGCTAAAAATCGCTCGATCGATCCATCGATCGAGAGAGAGGACCAGTGATCACAAGAGATGGAGAGATCGATCGCCGGCTACGGAGGTGGCGCCACCTCCTCCTCCGCCGCCTCCGGAGGTGACTCGTGCTGGAGAAGGGACGTCGACGAGAACCTGAGGAGGCTCCACTCGCTCAAGTTCGGCGCGGACCGGGCTTTGGAGGCCGGCGACCACGCCTCCGCTTCGATCCTCGGCCTCCGCCTCCTCGGATTCCTGGATTCTCACGATTCGGACGGTGGAGATCGCGCTTCCGTCGACCGCATCCGCCTCGACGTCGCCGCCGGTGTCTCCTCCGCACGCCGATTACTCGCTCCGGATTCCGATCGGTACGTCAATCCAAATCTCTCCAACTCTTATTGTTTTTATGTTCTCTGGGGTTATTAGGGTTTAAGATGCGTAAATGACTCGCGCGATTGCAGTCGAGCGTTTCTACAGGCGAGGAGAGATGAAGGTCGGGTTTTTGTGAAAAGGGGGGATATTGATTTAGAGAAGATCAAACAATCGAAATACTTCAAAAGTGTCATCGAGAGCTCGAAAAGAAACAATGTTGATAAATTGGTACATCATCTGATCTTCTATGTTGGTATCCATATTTTTTAAGTGGGGTGATTTCGTCTGAAATGAATTCAAAAGGAAGTTAAGCTTTCTTTACATTTTCAGATACCCGAATCATCCACAAATGGGGCTTCAGTTGCACTTCGAGGTTCTGAAACATGCAATGCTTATCAATTGCCCAAGGAGGGTAAACTGGAGAGCCAGAATGGAAGGCCGGGAGTCTGGACTTCGAAAAATATGAAACAGGCGAAGTTGACATCGATGTATGGCAGCAATGTTTTGAAGCCGAGTAACACATCGTACAGAAAACTCTTGAAGTCTGAAAATCAGGAGCCTGAGGAATGTGTGATTGTTGAGAAGGGGCATGCGAATAGTCAGAGATATGCGAGGGGTGGGAGTTCTTCGGTCCCTTTGCAAGTTGATGAGGAGGAGAATATTCATGGTAATGATCTGCGGAGGAAACGCTGGCAGATGGAGGCGATAAGCCCTGGGTATGAGAATGCTGGGTCTCAAACAGGCAGTGAAGAAGACAATGCTGATGCCTCCGGCACTGGGTTTGTCAGTGCAAGAGCAAAATTGGTATCTTTTTCACTAATCACTGTATGGTTTTTGTTTTCCTATTGGTTTGTTTTAAACACAGGATGCTTTGTTTTTCAGTTGTCTGATTGACCCACATTAGATTCATTTCATGCTTATATCTGTTTCTGGATTTTGACAGAGTAACAGGAGTATATGAGTTATGAAGTTGAAGGCTCTAATCTTGGGTGTTTTATATGTCGTGATGTCACGAACCAACTAGTTTGCTGCCTATATGTAGATAAATTCTTAGATTTGTGTTTATTTGGGCTCCTAATTTTTGTGTATGGATCATGTCACTTTTTTCCCTCTAAATTTACAAAAAAATGTTTGAAATTTAGCCAAATATTACATGGTGGCATTGAAAGCTTTGAAGTTTGTTCTATCAACTCCAACCTGTATGAGGCACTTCTGGCTTTATATATGCATAATGGAGTCAACCCGATTATCTGGACTTCTGGGTTTATATAACTCACCAGTTTTCCAGCATTAATGCCATTGACACCCGTTGACCAATTGAATTCAGGGCTAATGGAATATGTGAGAAACTGTTAAAATTGCATGCTAGTGTATCTTCTTTATGTGTTTCTGTGCTTGTTCTACGAAATGTATACTTAAAATGCATAGACTTATACTTATTATCCATTATTTGTCTTAAGATAGTTAATTTGATTTGTGATCAACCTATATCAGTTAATAATATCATCCATTGACCAGATGTGGAATTAGTGGGTCGAAAGCTCTCTTACATTACTTGCAAAGAAAAAAAAAAAAAGGACTATGTCTTGTGACAACCCACATTACCATCTTGATTTCACCCTCACATTTCCTGCCCAGTACCTTTACCTCTTTGTTTATTGCCATCATCTGCACACACATATATTCTTTTACTGCTAAATCCCCTTGGTCATGCTTGGTCTTTGCATTCCATGCAAATTGTTTGTTTGGATCTGATAAATCATGAAACTAATACTGCCTTAATAAGTCTTTCTGATCATGAGTGTATTACATGGTTCATTCTTCTCCTTTTCATTTACGAATGTCCCTTTGACCTTTGAGTGGCCTTTTCTTCTAAATTTCTGCCATGTCTCAATCTCGGGTAATCAGAATATTAAAAGCATCGCTTTCCTTGAACTTTGATTTATCTGGGCTACCAAACTCCAGTAACATAAAAGCGTGGCTTTTAATTTTTAAATAAGAGCCTTGCTTGCAGGAAATGGATTCAAGACAGAGGCATGGATTCGTGGGCTCCCCAAATGCTTCCCTCTCTCCACGAAGTGATTATAATTCTGTAGGCAATAGAAATTATGGTGTGAGGTCTGGAGGTATTCCTCGTCGTGGTTTGCGTGGCAATTTTGTTCCTCCCATTCGATCCAATGGAAGCAGTGCGGGTAATGTGACAAGTTCAAGGGTGCCTGGAAAGTGTGATGATTCATTAGATGATTCAACAAGGAGATGGCGAGTATTACCTTTTCATTTTCTATTCGTTTTCAGTCATATAACGCAGCCTTTTGATGTTTGAGTTTATTGATCATATTTAATTGCATGAAACATAAAGCAAATTCTTCCCTGATCTTGGAAAACTATTTTGTGCACTCTAAATGGGCTATGAACCACTATCAATGAATGACAGCTGCCATAAAATTGTTTGCTTTCTTTTGGGCAGTTATTGTCTACAGATTCTGTTGGTCATTTGTTGAGGAAACAAAAATCCACTTCGTCAGATATTTCTTTGTCTCGCTAGTGTTATTAGAGTGGTACGTTTGGTTGCGCGATTGCACAGCGTTTGCAATTGTAGGAAGTTGTGTTTGCAATCGTGCAATCAAACAATTTTACTATAGCAGTTTCCTGCACACAGATTTCAGGCACCAAAAGCTGCGATTTCAAAAAGCTGAGAAAGTGAGCTTCTTGCAGAATCAGTTGTAAAACCTAGATTCTTGCGGAGTCAGTTTTGCAATCGTGGAACCAAACGCACCCTTGAGTCTACAATGATGTAGGAAAAAATAATTGTTTTACTACGGCATTTAATTTTCTGCTTTTGTATATTAGTGGCCTTACTGCTCTCATTGTCACATATAGTACATGCATCTCTTTCAATATAATTCAGGAAGCACATGAAATGATTTTTTAGGTATGGTTTTTTCCCTAAAAAATCAATTTCTACATGGCCTTTATTTCAGTTTGGAATTATTGTGTGGCCCTGATGGTGAACTTCCAGAAAAGTTAAGGAATCTTGAACCTCGTCTTCTTGAGCATGTTAGCAATGAGATAATGGATCGGGATCCAAATGTACGCTGGGATGACATCGGTAATGATCAAGATGATTTTTTTTATGTATAGAGTCTCATACAGCTTTGCATTTCAATGTAATTATTGACCCTTTTATTCTGGATATTCTAGCTGGCTTGGAGCATGCCAAAAAATGTGTGACTGAGATGGTCATATGGCCTCTTCTACGTCCAGACATATTTCGAGGTTGTCGCTCTCCTGGGAAGGGTCTTCTCCTGTTTGGTCCACCTGTAAGTACTTTGGTACTGAAGCTTACAAGCTTACAAGTCTCTCTGTTTGACTATCATTTTGAGTTGTACTGATAGAATAACATCAGGGGACAGGCAAAACAATGATTGGGAAGGCTATTGCTGGAGAGGCCAAAGCAACTTTCTTCTACATCTCTGCCAGTTCATTGACGAGCAAGTGGGTAAGTTATCAACTTGATCTTTTTGGACGTCTCACTACTATTTTTTGTTAGTCTTCCTTTCACTGTCATTGTCTCGAGATCCTTACTCTCTATCTAGAGTGGCTTACTAAAGATATTCTTTCAAAATCTAACTCAAAGCCAGTCAACTCTGGGGGCAACTTGAACCTCTAACCCTAAGTGAACTCGATGCTCAGCATCAAGTCTTTTAACCTGAACTGAAGTTTTGCCTCAAATACCATGCAATGATATTTAACATTATGAAGGAAAAGAAAAAGTTAAATACTAAAAGATTGCTATAAGATTTAGATCTATTAAGCTTAAAATCTATTACCAGTTAACAAGCACAGTACTAATTATTGAACAATAACATGAATAGCAATACCTCTATAATATCATTTAAAATATTATTTGTTCCAATTTTTAATATTAGTTGAGATCTTTTTTCTCTTTGTAAAAGTGGAAATTCAATGAAAAGACCATGTTGAGAGGTCTACAAGCATGGGCAATGCAAGTTGAAACAGTTGCTAGCTTATTGCTGCTGGTTGTCAGCAGATTTATTCTAGAAGTGTCCCTGAATAGTCATGGAGGTTCTTAGCTTCATATGGGGTTTTGACAAATTTCCTGTTTGGTGGAGTTGTAGGTTGGCAGGGCATGTGGAATCCTTGGTCCCTTGATAAATGATAAATGTTGCATGTGACTAATCTTATTACACTGGAACATGCCAAGAGTGTGTCAATATATATATGTAATAGTAAAATCTGCAGAGAAATATTATTACTCCAATAAAAGTACCTTGAGATGGCGGATACAGTGTAGTCAAACATGGAGTGGATCATGAATTCACTCTATTTCATCCAGGCAAGCATGTGCCCTTTCAATTTTCATGCATCCATCTTTCAGTTGATGCCCTTTTCTATCCTGTCTTTGTTGATGTAGTGAAGGTTTTTATCTGTTGCATAACCCATCCCCCCATGCCCCCCAACAAAAAAAAATTCTGAGACGGAGGGGTTGTTTGATACCATGGTTCATGGTGCTGTGAAATCTCGCTTATAAAGGTTTTCATGCGAATGCTAAATTCTGAAGTAACGTAGCTCTTGCATTCTCAATTTGAACGGCCACTGCTCTCCTTTCTCAACTTACATGGGCCACTGCTTCAGCCAGAAATCATAGCATGCAATGCATTATACAATTTCTTATAGGGTTTTTATCTTTGAACTCCAGCAATCATATTATAGTACTCGGGGAAAAGTTTGATATTCAAAATGGCTTAGCTTCCCTTCTGTTACTTTGTGTATTACATGGTCAAATGCTGAGCAAGCTACTTGCATTGCATTTCACTTGTCGAACTGTAATACATGTTTGATGGCTGTAGATTGGAGAGGGCGAAAAGTTGGTAAGAGCATTGTTTGGGGTTGCCAGCTGTCGTCAGCCTGCTGTGATATTTGTGGATGAGATAGATTCACTGCTCTCTCAGGTAATCTTATAAAATCAGATTGGTGGTCTCATTAGGATTCTTATTGATGTTCTAAATTCTCCATTCAATTGCAGCGCAAGTCTGAAGGAGAACATGAATCTA
>CM060867.1:21953258-22034200 GCA_030737845.1 Acorus calamus | reverse complement strand
GGCCATGCCAGAGAGATTGTGCTTGATGGATAAAATGATTTTTTTTTACTGATGGGTTTCTTTGGGTGGAAGGTGATGGGAGAAATGAATGGAAGATGGAGACTATTGGGACTAAGGTGGTGGTGGATGGATATATGGCTCTGATACCAAATGATAGGTTGCTCTTCGAAGAAGAGCTAGAATTCAATAAATGAATCCCAAAAGTGATTTACTTCGAGGGTAAATCGGCCTCCTAATGCTCTAAAGCTCTTTGCTTAATAATTTCTCTCTCTGCATTCTTTTATTCATAACTTCAAATAAATAGCAAACAAGACTCAATAATCAATCCCATAGAAATAGGGATTACATCCTAACAAACATCTATCCAAATAAGCTAACAATTGACCTAATCCTAAAATAAAAGACTTATTCAAAATAATAAAAGATTCAAATCAGGTATCATATCACAAAGTCATTGACACAATCATCCAAACCAACACAATCAGAGATTAAGAGAAAAAATAGTGTTAGGAGACAACAAGACCTGACTGATGAGGACGACGCGGTGGTCGTGGAGCTGCTGAATGATCATGTCGCAGACCGTCGTCTTCCCCGACGCCGTCCCTCCCGAGACACCTACACAAGAGAACAAATCGATGAGAGGGAAGCGATGGTTGGGGTTAGGGTTTTGGTTGAGGTGGATTCTCTACCAATGACGAAGGGCTGCTTGGGTTGGGCGGGGCCGTCGGAGGAGGAGCGGGCGGAGGTGGGGGTGGAGGGGGCAGAGAGGAGCCCGTCGAGGCGGAGACCGCTGAAGTGCGCCGCCGACGCCACCTCCATCACGTAGTCCATCGCCGGCTTCTCCAACATCGCCGGCTCTCTCTCTCTCTCTCTGTGTTTTATAATGCTCCGCGGAACAGCGAATATATGCGCGGGTGTGTGTGGTGCGGAGAGGAATATATAAAAGGAAGGAAGAGAGGTCATGTTGGGAAATAAAGTGAAATATTTTGGGAAATGTTTTGGATGTAATCGTAAGTCCACATTTATTAGCCCCGTTTGGATGCAGTATAACTGCGTATAGATTTTGAAATAAAGTGAAATATGTTAAATTAAGTATTTGAATATCTAGAATATTTAGGGATAATATATATTTAGATAATATGGTATAAAATTAAAGTTATAAATCTGATATTATTATTTTACATGATTAATCGCTGTTATAAATCTGACATTTTTTAATCTGACTCTTTTTTTTTTATAAATTCTGTTAATTTAATTTGACATATTTTAATATAACATAATTTAAAATCTGACTTTTTTTTATATGATTAACAGCTGTTATAAATTTTGACATTTTATTTTCATAAATCGTTAAAACTCTACATGGGTTCAGTGGCTCCTCATTACCTTAAATCTTCACTCACTCATAATTAATGAAAATTCTCATTAACATCACATCATATCTGAGAAGCATGTGCTTAGATCAAGTATACTCTACCATGTTTTGATTCGATAATTAAAATATTTTGATATTTATAGTTATTTTAGTATAAATAAAGATAAAATAATTTTTTATTTGGATGCGTTTTAAATTACCCTCATTGGAAAGTGCACTAATAAAGTTTTTGTTGTTTGGATAAAATGTGAATAAGGTATGAATAAAAATTTATAAAATGTGAAAAAATGTAGAAAGATTATTTAACGGTTGACCCATGTATTCTTTTAGTTGAATCATACTTGGAATAACTTAATTTTAGGGGTTAGTTGGAATCCATATATTATTTTATACCAGTTAATTCTCACATACTAATTCTCATTTATTCCAAATATCCATAATGAGGCTATTATGGCTAATTCTAACTTATTTTCAATTTATTTTCGAACCAAACATGGACTTAAAAATGTATTGCTTTTCATAAAAGAGAGATTCTCAAACACAAACACCTCTAATCTATATACATATAATCAATACTAGGGCTGCAACTTGGGTCGGGTCGGGTCCAACCCAAACTCAGCGGGTTGAACCTGATTTTTATGCGGGTTAGGTTTTAAAAATTGGGTTTAGGTTTAGGTTGATAAATTCAAGTTGTCTATAAAATCAGGTTGGATTTGAGTTTAGACAACCCAACCAAACCCAAACTAGTGGTAGATACCCATATGATATTCTAAATGGGTCATGGGTCATTGATACTTGATTTTTTGTATTCTAAATCTCTACCGTTGAATCACAATATAATTTTTTTTTCTGGACCTAGACTATTTTAGTGTGTGATTAAAATGGGTGCGTCTATCTCCACCAAGCCTTTCACCTAACCCATCATAAAAAAAAACCGGTGTTTTGCTGTTCCCACTAATCTAGATCGACCGAAATCGGTCACCATTTTAAGTTTTGGGCGACCGGATTTGGTCGTCATTTCAGGTTTTGGGCGATCGTAATTGGTCGTCATTTCAGGCTCTGGGCGACCGTAATTGGTCGAACAGAGTTCAGAACTATATCTAATTATTCTTTATAAACAAATAAATTTTTGGGTTTATCCATCACATTCTACATTTATTCTTTTATCCAAACAACAGCTAAGGGACTGAAAAAATGTAAATATGTATACTTTCAATTAATTCAAATTTTTATAAAAAAATATCTTATTAGACAAATATATATCATTTTTAAGCTTCGTTTGAATTCGTAGTTAAGATGATTCTTTGTTTGAAAATAAAAAAAACCTACCAGTTGATCTAAACACATTTTATATTTGGCTTTTGAAATTTGTCTATAACTTATATAAATAAAATTGTTCTTATATTCTACATTTAAGAATAATGATTTATTCTCCCTACATTACAACTCAGACTTGGAGTGGTATGAAGGATTCAAGGAGGATACACGTTGTGAGATTATGTTTCCAAGAAAAAAAATTATAAACTTTATTACAAATCATGTTCGACCAGGTTCGGTTGTCCAAAACCTGAAATGACGACCAAATTCAGTCGCCCAAAATCTGAAATGACGACCAAGTCCGGTCGCCTAAAACCTGAAATGGCAACCAAATTTGGTCGAACTGACCGAATCGGTGGGGTAGCAAAACACTAGTTTTTTAGCTGATTGGTGGGGTAAGAAAAACTGTTGGTGGGACTAGGCATGCCCGATTAAATTTGTGAAATGTGTATATTTTTTTTATTAAAAATTATACTTAAAAATCAGATTCCGCGGGTTGGTTCGGGTTACCATGGGTTGGGTTTGAGATAGAGTTGTCCAGTTGAAATTCAGGTTGGGTCAAATTACGGTTAAACATATTGAATTTCAAGTTGAGTTTTGAGTTGGGGTCAACATGAATCCAATCAACTGAGTTGCAACCCTAATTATTCTCTCTCTCTCTCTCTCTCTCTCTCTTTCTCTCTCTACAATTGTTCCTTTTAGTTGGAGTTCTTTTAAAATTGCTCATGTCAGAATGATGAGGAATAGAAGCACATGATCATCAAACATAATCCACACTCATGTACAAGAAGGGCGCGTCTATCCCCACCAAGCCATTCACCTAACCTACCATAAAAAAAATCGGTGTTTTGTTGTTCCCACCAATTCAGATCAACTGAAATCGGTCGTCATTTCAGATTTTGGGCGATCGGATTTGGTCGTCATTTCAGAGTTTGGGCGACCGTAATTGGTCGTCATTTCAGACTTTGGGCGACCGTAATTGGTCGAACAGGGTTCAGAACTATATTTAACTATTCTTTGTAAATAAATAAATTTTTGGGTTTATCCATCACATTCTTCATTTATTCTTTTATTCAAACAATAGCTAAGGGACTGAAAACAATTTAAGTATGTATACTTTCAATAGATTCAAATTTTTATAGAAAAATATCTTATTAGACAAATATATATCATTTTTAAGCTTCGTCTGAATTCATAGTTAAGATAATTCTTTGTTTGAAAACAAAAAAAAACCTACCAATTGATCCAAACACATTTTATATTTGGCTTTTGAAATTTGTCTATAACTTATGTAAAAAAACTGTTCTTATATTCTACATTTAAGAATAATGATTTATTCTCCCTACATTACAACTCAGACATGGAGTTATCTGAAGGATTCAAGGAGGATACACATCGTGAGATTATGTTTTCAAGAAAAAAAATTATAAACTTTATTACAAAGCCTGTTTGACCAGGTTCGGTCGTCCAAAACTTGAAATGACCACCAAATCTAATCGCCCAAAACCTGAAATGACGAACAAGTCTGGTCGCCTAAAACCTGAAATGGAGATCAAATTTGGTCGAACTGGCCGAATCGGTGGGGATAGCAAAACACCGGTTTTTTTTAGCCGACTGGTGGGGTAAGAAAAAATGTTGGTGGGACTAGACGTGCCCGTATAAGAAATCTGTTTCACGACTCCTTCAGCTCAACCCCCTTATTGATGTTAGTGGCTGGATATTTTTTAGGATTTTTTTATGTATTCAGTAAAAAAAATATTATTTTTATATCATCACAAATAACATATTTATTTTTGCACTATTATAATCTTTTTTAATTAAAAAAATGTGTCACTCTCTTTATCATTTTTAATAAAAATCAAACTTTACTACAGTTGATTTTTAACCAGAAATAAAAGGACGAAAATAACTTTAACATAATATTTATCATAATGTATAGAATTAAACATGATAACCTAATCAATCTCTTGGCCTTTCCAAAATCAACCGTGAACTATTTAATCTTCTCCTTTTTTTCATTTTCTTCCAATCACGATCTTTAAAAAAAATTGTCATTTTGTAATTTATAAATTTGATTAGTTGTTTTTAAAATAATTTATGTTATTTATACGAGTGATGATACCCAGGCCCCAACTTATAGACCCCACTCATAGGCCCTATGAGGTATCTTTACCTTATTGGCTGGTTTGTTGACTTTTGAAAATGGGTGAAATGACAAAATACAGATATGCCATTCATTAAAACAGATCCTATTAACCCAAATCCCCTTTTTTCTCTTATTAATCTTTTACATCAATTTGAATTTGCCTATTTTGAAAAATATATCCCACTTTAAAATTTGTCTATTTCAAAGTTTGAATTTTGAAATTCTTATGAATTTTACACCAAAACTTACTTAACTTACACAAAAATTACCTAAATAACAAAAAAAATACAAATTGTCTAAAAAATGCGATTGAATATTATATTTATGAATGTAACAATAATATACATTTATGAATGTAACAGAATGTAACAGTGTTGCATAAATGTAACAGTGATGCATAAATATAACATAAATATGTGAATGCAACAGTTTATTATATTCATGTTAAAAACAATACATACATTTACAAGATTGGTACATTGCAAATGTAACATTTCAAAAACTGTGTATTGCTTAAAGGGAGGTTACATTACAAGACTGTTACATTTCAAATGTAACATTTCAAAAAATAAAACAGTCCTTTGGACTGGGTGTTTTGGTGGACAGTCAAGCCCTGTATGTAGTGGTCCCTATGGGGCCTACTTGTTTACCAAAAAAGAAAACAAAAGAAAAGAAGGAATTCATTGGCAAAATAAAATGAATATACAAAGATCAGACAAATTCAACTAAAATCAAAATCATATCATTCGTGTATATCAAAACAAAACCATAATTCTAGATTGCATAACAATGATGAATGATGGTACTCTGTTTATAAATCTTGAACAAAGAATATGTGTTTCAAATAAAGAACAAAGAATTTAAACTGTGTATTGCTTAAAGGGAGGTTACATTACAAGACTGTTACATTTCAAATGTAACATTTCAAAAACTTGTATTGCTTAAGGGGGTGTTACATTACAAGACTGTTACATTTCAAATGTAATATTTCAAAAACTGTGTATTGCTTAAATGTGTCTCTTTCGCAACAAACCGCAATATTCATTAACTGTTACATTTATAAATGTAATAATATTAATCGATACACAGTTTTCATAATGTAAATACAACAAAACAATACCTGACCTCGCTTTCGATTTACTTCACTTTTTCCGTCTCCAATGGCGACCTCGCTTTTGTGGTTATCCCGGACAGTCCGTCGTTTAAAGATAGAAAACTGTCGTTGACGATGCGGAGGAGGGACTTGAGGTCGCCAGAGATCCGTAGGAGAAGGGACCGGGGACAATGACGGGGAGCCGGCGAACCTGCTGTCGATGTAGCGGAGGAGGGAGTCGAGTTCGCCGAAGATGGCGTCGAGACCGCACTGGAGGAGGATCGGTGAAGATGGGTCGGAGGGGATGAAGCGGACGGCGACAAATTTGAATAGGAGGGCAAAGCATAGGGAGGTGGCGATGGGGCAGGGGCTGGCGAACCTGTTGTTGATGTAGCATAGGAGGGAGTCGAGGTCGCCAGAGACAGAGTCGGGACCGCACCGGAGGTGGTGACGGGATCATTGATGAAGAAGAAGAATTACGTATTGATGAAGAAGAAAAAATGGGATGATGAAGAAAAATGAGAGTTGCTGATCTTAGATTTAATGAAGAACAAATCACAAAAAAACGGTAAATCATAACCGAAAAACCACTTTATAATGAAATAATAAAAAAAGGGTACAATGGTCTTGATGCCACCTCATGGGGCCTATTTGGGCCTGTGAAATTCTGGTATGGGAATCATTATTGTCATTTTTTATATCATTGGAATATTTAGAAATTATGCATATTTACCATCTTAATTAACTATCATCTAAATTTCTGTTAGAATTATTAAAGTCTCATTCAAATGATCAATTTACCCTTATTTTTTATTTTACCAAAATCAATATTTATAAAAATAAAATTTATTAATTTTAACATGAAAATGATAAATTTCATCTAAAATTAAAAAAAATACAAATTATTTATTAACAAAGACACAGTAATTATTAATTTATACTTACTTTAGTAGAAATAAAATAAAATTATTTTGAAAACAATTATATATATATATATATATATATATATATATATATATATATATATTACAAAATGACACATTTTAAAAAAACCTAGATCATAATTGGAATAAAATGAAAGAAGTTTTAAAGTTGAATAGCTCACGATTGATTTGGAAAGAATGATAGATTAACTAGGTTATTGTGTTCAATTATTTAAACTATGACAAATATTATATTAAGGTTATTTTTGTCATTTTTACTTCTTGATTAATAATTAACTATAATTAAGTTTTATTTGGTTAAAAAAGATTAAAAAAAGTGACATTTTTTAATTAAGAAATTTTTTAATAATATAAAAATAAATATGTTATTTGTGGTGAAATAAAAATTAATAATGTATTTGTTGATGGTATGCATGCAAAACACCCTTTAAAATATGGCCTAGGTGTCCCATCGAACCGACCCTAAAAAATTCTTGAATAATGTATTTGTTGATGGTTGTTTTGAATAATGTATTTGTTGATGGTTGTTTTGAATAATGTATTTGTTGACGGTTGTTTTGAAATGCTAAAAAAAAGGGACAAAAAAATACAGGGTTAAAAAATATTTGAAAATACATTTTTTTTAAATAACAACATTACAAAAATTCTCAAAATTTTTGGATGATGATGGATTTTAAGCTAAGTATCATCCATGCGCAATGTCATATCTCATACAACACATGAGAAACGTTTAAAATAAGTTTGAAAATTTTACACTTAAAATACATTTAAATTCATTTCAAAAGAAATATTTTGCTAATTTTTTTATAACTAAAATTTATTTCTTTCGCTTTCCAAAAAAATTCCAGAATCACTTGAAATATTTGAAAATGATTTAGATTAATATTTGTAAAAACACAATTTTTAAAAGCTGTTTTTAAATACTACTTTATTTGAGTGTCAAAACTTTCAAAAGAAAACACACTGAAAGACAGCTTTTGGAAACACAGATTTTTAGACAGATTGGAAAAGTAGCTTTTGGAATAAAGCTGCTTTTTAATATGATTTTAGACCTTGACTTTTTTAGAATTTTTTTTTTTTAATTCAGAAATCAATATTTGAAAGGAGTTTAATGTTTAATAGAGAAAATTGCTTTTCAATTCAAAAAATCGATTCCGACCAAAAATCATTGTTTTCGAGCTTTTTAAAACAAGGATTTCAAGAGAAAAATTAAAAGAAATCTAACTTTTGATTCTGTCGGAATCTGTCCCGTTTGGCTGCACGATTTTGGGATTTCAGCTTTTCAAAAAGCGGAATCCGTTTTAATCGTGCAACCAAACAGACCCTAAAAATTCTTGCATTCACTGTTTTGCAGCTCCATTTGTGGTTACCATCACTGATACATATAAAATTTCTAACACAATACATACTACGCTATTTTAGTATATTCTTTATTGTGAAAAATATTTAAAAAATGCATTAGTGTGTATATTATTTTGTTGGAAAAAACTTGGGTTTTGACAATGTAACGCCCCAAATTTCACTACTCCATTTCGAAGCAATGAATTCGGTTACACTACTCTAAATCCTTATAAATATATATATATATTACTTCCGATTTAAAGCCCTTTTTTTTTATATAAAAAAAAAATTTAAATAAATGAAAATAAAAATTTAAAATAAAATAAAATAAAATAAAACAACTAATATTTTAGTCAAACATCCAAATCATAAAACTTAACCAGGATCTAAACATAATTCATCCTAAACGCGGATGAAATACACACATAATAGTTTAAACATAAACGTCATCTGTTTTTGCTGAAAGGACTAAGGAACTACATGCCAAAGGAAAGACTTATTTCAAACACCTACGATGCAACGGAAAATTAGATAATACGAACTTCGACCTCCAACGCCTTAACGAGATCGACAACCACCAACAGCTAATCTGAAAGGTTGGGAAAAGAGAGGGGTGAGCTACCACGCGCTCAGTGAATGGACGCAAGTTGTCCCAATAATATATTGTACTTTAAAATAATCAGTTATAAGTGTCTACGAAACAATTGTAATATAATGAAAATCTTATGATGAAGAAGACATTTAAAATATACAATGACATGATAACATTTTTCTTCAAATAAAATATAATATCATAAAATTTACCCATGAATTTAAATTACATGATGTATATGAATGCAACGGACACGCATGCCCGCTTTCCACGACATCTAGCCGCAGAGATTTCACTTTGGAAATCGGGCCACGTAGACATAGCCACCTAGACTTGGGTCAAAGTTTAGACCGCAGCCACCTAGACGATTTAATGCATGCACAATCAAAACCACTTATTCTTTCAAGTATACAGCATGCAACAATTATTTTATAAATCCTATAATTCCCAGCATACGATATATCCAAAATATCAACTTATATGATGATAACATGCTCATACGCTTCATACAGAATATTTCATAAATCATAAAAATAACATGATACCGAAATGTATACATATATTATGATTTTCAAATAATATAGAGACATCCACTCACCTTTAACAAGAACACTCGTGACAAAATATCAGTCTAAGCAATGTGAGAATCGCCTGAAAATAAAAATAATATTTCTAATAAATAAAAGAGACTTGAATAACCATATAAAATAAACTACCCATTTATTCTAAACCCAAAACATCCCTATGGTTTTAACTGGACTGACTTAGACTACATAACCGGCTTCCGATAACAATTAATTGACCACCCGAAATCCAACATTTTATGTAACATAAGATATCAATATGGATCTACTAACCCATCATCTTTGTGTGGCTCACGAAATCAACCAACCCACATGAAAAGAAAATAAAAATGAAAATGTAAACAATCAAATGGGCTGGGCCTTCATCATCTTGACCCGTTTATCACTCCAAACAACACTCATGAAACTGACAATTTCAAATAATAAACCATGCCATTAACCAAGTTGTATTAGGTGCAAATACATTAAATCTATAATTAAAATCATCAACCCATCTATTCCTTTCACCAACATTTACACCCGACCCTTTTTATCTCCTATACACGGCATCGGTACCCTCTCCGAAGGCACACAGATGCCTCCCCTCTTTCTCTCATCTATTTCTACCTCCTGTTATCCATGAAGCAAGAGATCCTTAGCCCCATCTAGTAGACTTAAGAATCTAGACTTATGATTAACAAGAAATTCAAATGAAGGATTAAAGAATACCTATGATGGATGAAGAACCTCTCTTTCACGGCGGCTTCTTTCTTTTTTTTTTTTTTAGGTTGACGAATATGAAGGATGATTAGGTTAAAACATCTATTAATAGGTACCCTAAAATGTCTTAAATCCTACAACAAATTTTTCGTGGGCTATGGGATGAAGTTTTTTTTTTTTTTTTTTGAAAGAGGCCCAAGCCAACACTTTATTTTCAAGTGAGTCCTATTATACTTATCCAGGGTCTTAGAGGGATACTTCTACTTAAAAAAAATATCAGACTTTTACTATTCACAATAAGATCCATCACCGTATGCTCCTTTCCAAAAGGCCTCAAAACATAACTTTTCAAACTCCAAATTTTACACAATCACACACAATGGTTCTTGAGACCATTATGATATCCAGAAAATTATATAATAAATATTTCAACTCCATTTAATAATTTTAAAAATTATAAATGAAATTGAACCTATATGGGCCCCACCTCTATGGGCCAACCTATATGCACATTAAGAGGACCCAAATCATATAATAGCTATATTTATATATTTAAATCAATATATAAATAGTAAAAATTTGCAGATGTTACAGACAATTTCTTGGTTAAAATGAGTTTGAATTCCACTCATTATTTTTCATTGGAAACTCATTGGATTGCGTTAATATATTTACATTTTTAAATTTTTTTTGCATGAATGAAAAAATGGGATCCAAAGTTCTTCCACTAACATGATGAAAGTGGTTAGTGGTTGGGGAATAAAAAGTAATAGTCTCATATCGGTTGTTGAGAAAAAAAGTATTGAGGATTTATAAGATGGATTCCTTGTACTATAGTGAATTTCTTTTGGTGGACACCCTATGTTGAACATTTCCATGTGGATATGCACCACCACGCGCGTGGCCATATTGGGCGTTTTAGAGGCGCATTTGACATTATGCATCGTCGTTAGGAGTTGAGAGCCATTTCTTTTTGGATTTTTTGTCGAATCGGACAGTGGAGATCATTTTAATCAGATCCAATATGAACTGGATCAACGGTTACGATTAGACCATTAGATGTTTGAAGAGGGAGTGCCTTAGACTCTGTTTCAGTAAAAAATAAACAGAGGAAATGACTCCTCCAAGGGCCTCTTCAACTAATTTTCTCCTCTATAAATATCACTCATTCTCTGCATTTTTAGATCATCAAATCATAAACTACACAAGCATTTCAGTCTAGAGTTGACATTCGAGTCTCCATAACATTCTAGTAAGAGAGAGTGTGAAAAATACAGTTCGTTCGTTGACTTTGTGGTGTGAAGTGCCGCTACCATAGAGAGTGATCGTTGTATCCTGGGAGACAGTCGTCGCAAACCGTGAGCACCATAGCGGGGCAAAATTTTCTTGAGGACATAGAGTCAAACTCTAGCTTCGATCATCTACTTCAATAGTTCCAATTCTGACAAATTAATACACTTCTATTCTATTCTAGCGCTATTTTATATAATGTCTTGATAACATATTTTTCATTAAAGATATATATACACATTCTTAAAAATAAAAAAAATAGTGCTATGTAATCGTCCAATCATCATGATTCATTAGGCTCTTGGCAACCCAACTCATTAATTATCCCTCAATGGTCACATGAGTCACCACCTTCTCAACAGGCCACAAGTCTCTGATCCAATTTAAATGTTTAAAACCAAATACAAGAGTATGCTTACAAAGACAAAACATGTTTTTAAGATTGTGAGTTTGTTGAGGAACAAAATGGTATTGCATAATTATAAAATAGGGAAAAATAGATATAACTATCAGAAAAGTTAGATAAATCGGTTTTAGTTCCTATAAAATTGAAAAATTACTACAAGTTCCCATAAAGTTTGTATGATTAATAGATTTAGTCCTTGTTTGCTCCAATAAATACATTCAAATAAATCTCTACAAAATATGAAAAATCTGATTTAGTCATTTTGATGCGAAAATGCCTATGTATGACTACATTTTCCTGAAAATTCTCCTCCTATACTATAGTCATCAACGGTAAAAAAAAGTAAAAAATCGATATAACTCTTTGGAAACTTATGAAAATTGAAAAAGATCCATGTAAAAGCAATGAATTCGCTTAAAGTCAATCATAAATCTGATTAGTGTATTACAATAATTTATCAAGTAAATTTAAAAAAGGTATTATAGTAATTTATCATGTATAGTTAGAGTCAACTACAGATTTGGTTAGTTTCGGTTACAGTAGGAATTAAAATAAAATTGTCTAATAAGATAAGAACCTGATGGGATTTATTGATTATGTAGGGACATTTTCCTATTTTTATATGTTTCTTGGAAGCTATATCGATTTTTCAAAAATAATGGGTGCGGGCATTCTGGTAAATTCTAATGTGTAGTTAGAGTTAACCATGTACCTTGTTAATTAGGGTGACAATAGATATTGAAACGATATTTTTCTAATAACATAAGGACATGTAATGAGCTTTTAATTTTATAGAAAATAAAACCGATTTAGCAAACTTTCTATGGGAATTATATCGATTTTTTCCTATAAAATATCAACTATATGCACAAATATATTATTGTATATACTATACCTATTTTTATACAAGTAAACTCCCAAGTCCCAATCCTTGCTCTTACAAAAACTCACACCTCTTGCATATGGGAACACCTCAACTTTAAGGCACCATGCCATTAAATTAACTTTCCATTTCACATGACATATGCACTAACATGTGCACGATTCTATGTTGTGCGTGATATATATAAAAATTAGGCTAACCATAAATTTTAGTCGTTTATCACCTTAAGATCATAAACATCAAAATTTAAACTGTAATAAAATATTTTCATATATCCCCATGATTCAAAATAAAAGCAGCAAATATTATTTGTTTGGTTTTTTTTTTTTTTTGTGGGGGGGGGGGGGGGGGGGGCTTTTTTTCTTCCTAAATTTATTGTTTTTTTGCCTTCTCGTTATTTGTTTGATGATTTTATTTTCTTATTTTTTGGCCTTCTTGTTTTCTTTTACTTCTTGCTATTTTGTTTGTGATATTTTCTATTTTTTTCTTTTTTTATAATTTTTTTAAAATATTTGTTCTTTTTGTTTTTTGCATTTCAACTTTAATTTTTTTTCATGTTTTTAGTTTTATTATTTTTTATTTTTCTTTTTTTGTGTGTTTTTTTCCTTTTCTATTTTCTTGTTTAAATTTTCTGTGTGGGTTCCTTTTAGTTGGTTTTGTTATTTTTCCTCTGTTATTGTTTTATCAATCTCTGTTATTTTTTTTGTTGTAGTATGTTTTTTTTTTTTTGAGAAAAAATTTATTTTTTTGTTTTGTATTAAAAATTATGCTATTTCTCTATTTTGTTTTCTTAGTTTGATTTTTGGTAATTTGAAAGCATCTTGGTGTGCTCAGGATGAAACTCGAAGCTCATCATAGATCAAATTAATGTTGGATCCCAATCCACACAAACCCATCTATTCTATTGCTATTTTTATGTTTTTTTTATTGTTATGTTACTTTTTTTTCCAATGATTTTCTTTTTATAGGTTTATTATGTTTTTTCTAATTTACTATTTTTATTTTTTTCTTTGATTTATTGTTTACTTAATTTTTTGTTGTTATGGTGTTTCTAGTTGTTGTTATTTGCCCAATAGTTGTTTATTCTTTTTTATTTTCTTTTAAATAGTATGAGAATTTTTTTTTGGAGCATCTTTGAATGAAACACATACATTAACTTTATTCAAATGTGATTTACTATAGAAAAAGACAAGACATCACTCTTCACAAAAGAATAAAGTGAAAGACATGACAACTCCACTCAAAATGAGGTGACTAAAAATAAAAGATGACAAGCTTTAATCAAAGCATGACGGCCAAGGGCGGACACAAGAGTTGGCTGGGCCAGACTGTAATGTTATAAATTTCATTTAATCATATATCCCTATTTGAAGATGGATCATGCTTGACTTTGATCTTGTGTTAAGGGCTATTTATTTATTTTATGGGTTTTTGTTACATGAACCCCAAAATTTAAGCCTCATTGAGAAGCTCAATAGGTGTTATCACCTAATTGGTTTCCTATTTGACTTTTTTAAAAGGTAAAAAGAGCAAAGACAATATTACCTTTCATTTGTATTTGAGTTTTTCATTCTAAAAAACAATTCCACGTTAATTGGGATTGTATAACCACCTCTAGCACTCCCTCTTTGAAAAATTTCTTTTTTACTCTCCACCGCTTCAAAAATTCATTCCGACCGGCCTGGCATCACCACCTTTGGATTACTCTTGTCACCCTCTATTATATGAGAGGTGAATCGATTACTTTTCGAGCTCTCCTCCGAGCTCTACCTCCTTGACTTCTACCTCCATTTTTTTCAGATACAACTGAAAATAATTTCATATACAGATTTTAGATACAATATTAATATGAAATTCATATGAAACAATTATGGTCTACATGCTAATGAGGCATTGCTTAGATGATTAATAATATCTTTAAATATATATGACAAAAACAATTAAATATTATTCAGATATACATTAGTCAAATCCATCGGAACGAACATAACAAATAGTAAATTGGCTTGGATAAATTATTCAGATACACATATATCTGGAATTTGAATTAACAATTTTACATTAGATACAAGTGTATCTGTAATTGAATGACTTTAAAAATGTAACAATTATGGTTTACATGCTAATGAGGCATTGCATAGATAATTAATAAAAGTCTTTAAATATAGATGATAAAAAAATAATTAAATATTATTTAGATACACATTAATCAAATCCATCAAAACAAAAATAACAAAGCAAATTGGGTTGGGTAAATAATTCAGATACAAGTGTATCTAGATTCTGAATAACAATTTTACATTAGATAAAAGTGTATCTTGAATCTGAATGAGTTTAATAATGATCACGTAAAGCTAAAATATACTGAATGACTCAATATGCATAATTATACACATACACAACAACAACAAAAAATTATACAAATCGTACTTATTCAGAACTCAAAAATCGTACTGAATAATGATCATGCAAGGTTAAAAATCTAGATACAATGATCATGTATCTGAATTTAAATTAAATCCGATCTTAAAAATATATATGATGATTCAAAGATGAATGTAAAATCAGAACAATATGTTTTATTCAGATTGAAAAGTCTAACATGGATGGATCGCTATTGTTTGCACCATAATCTTCTCCTCCAATCCCCAACAAAACGATATTTGTTTTCATTTCCACAGATCAATCTGAATTAAAAAAAATGTGAATCTTGTTTTTTTTTTACATCCAATTGAATTGATTGCTTAAAAAATAGAGATAATATCCTAAATCATAATCACCTCGAGGTTTAAGGAATCGGTTATGGCCATTAAGATAGAAAGGATACAGTGGGTAATTCAATCTTACCACCTCATGGGGTTTGGGATGAGATCTACCAATTGGGGCTTAAAAATCATTATTGTTATTTTATTTTGGAGGCACAAGGACACTGGGAATATCTATATTATTACAATACTATTTTTGTCCCTCAGAGAAAGTGGTTTACCTGGTTCAACTGAAATATGGAATAGGATTATACTATTTTTCACTCTATGCTATAATTTAAGAAATACTCTTACATAAAGCACTAGATGATGATAATATAATAATAATAATAATATAATATATATATTATTATTATTATTATTATTATTATTATTATTATTATTATTAATGTATTTATAGTATTACTATTATATCAAAAGTATCAATTTAATAATTTAAGTAGTAGTAGTAGTAATAATAATATTATTATATTAATATTAAAAATAAATTAATGTAATAGTAAAAAATCTAATCCATGTCTTCTAATAATAGTAAACCCAAAAATAATAAATACCTGAACAAGGAAAAATTTATCTACAGTCCTATAATCAAGTGACCATTAGAGTTAATTAATCAAAACATTCTGGCTTTTAGGCGTTTCAGCAAACATGTAACGCTCACTATCAACGCTCCTTCAAAATACGGGTAGACTAAAATTGAAACTGAAAAAAAAACTGTATGTAAAATTATCCAATAAAAAACACCCAAGATGACACATGAAAATCCTTTTCTTGATTCTGACTTCGGGGATCCAAACTCCAGTGGCATTTGTTCATCTTCTTCTTCTTCAGGTCTTGTTTTCATCATATTAAAAAAGAGTGTTTATACACTCAATTGTTTTGCAGCCTCATACATTATGATAACATAGTGAATGATGTTGTATCATAGAGTAAAAAAAAAAATTAACGAGAAAAAATATATTCTTATTGTATCTTAATATATACTTTATTGCGTATAACAATACGTACTTTAATGGGAGAGTGTATAATTTTTTAATACTGAACATTTAGTTCGTTTGCAGCCTCGTCTGCTGCCCCATACACAATGAACAGCGCAATATTCATAGTGCATGGGGCTACAGACATGGCTGCAGACGCTGCGCTATTCATAGTGGTATGGGGTTAATTATAGTGTATGATGAAAATTTTCATTTCATTTTTTCAAAGCGAAAAGAGTATATTATTATTTCTCAATATATACTTTTATTTTATATAACGTGTATTTTAATAGAAAAATGTATGATTTTAAAAAAATGATGTGAACTACGGATGGAGCTGTAATTGAGGCTGGACATATATATTCATGATTTAAAAAAAACAGAAAAAGATGTGACTGCAAATGGGGGCTCTGGACATATCATTTTCTTAAAAAGGTCCACCAAACCCATTTCATCACCACCATCAAGTTTAGGGTCTACCAAACGGTATCCACCATCGAGAAGGGTTGGTTTGGGAAAAGGATAGGTGGTGGGATGAAGGTAACTATGGAGATAAGTGAGTGGGAGGATAATTTATCCCCATTTAATTGTGTAGGAGATCAAATTCATCAGAAAATAGAATAGGGAATAAGATTGTATAAACACTGGAATAAAGTGTGAATTAGCCCGTGATGATTAAAAGGGAACCTGGGGTCAAACAGCCCGTGGGCCCGAATCCCCCCGCGGGTTAATCGGGCTCATCTTCCCGACAGGTCGGGCAAATGATATTGCCCGATCAGATCAAGTCGGACTTTGTTATCCTCGATGTCCAGAGATTGGCTACTATGATTATGAGAGTTTGGAAGTGGATATATTTCATCTTCTATTATGAGCAATCCTTGGTATCCTTTGTTTGGGATTCTTTGTGAATCAGATTGGTCAATATTTTTCAAAAAAAAAAAAAAATATTGCATCTCTCTCTCTTCTTCTTAAGTTCGTACTAGAAGGCATTGTGCTCATTTTGTCTTAATACTTGGTTATTTGATATTTTGTGTAGCATACAGGCCAGCCCTAGACAAAGGCCACCAAGACAATTGCCTAGGACCCCAACCTATGGAGAGGCCCCAATAACCGCATGATCGATGGAATAAAATAAATGACCGGTGAGATGTGTCACTTTTATTTCTCTCAACACACATTCTTTCCAAAAAAGTCAAGATTAAAATGTCTCCCCTCCTTGAATCTCTCCAACCATAACAATATTTCCATCTCCATATCTTTGTCTCCGTAATCCATTTGGTTTATGATTTTATAAATTTTTTATTCTAAATTTCTTTGTTGCTTTTAGGCTTTTAAATTATTATAAAATATTATATATCTATTTTGTAATATTATTATAGTTAAAATAAAATGATGTATAAGATTAAACAAATTAGATTTTTTTAATATCAATAGGGCTCCACTTTAAAAATTCGTATAGGACCCAATAAAAAAATTCATACTAGATATTTTGGATTAAGAAAAAAATCAAATATTATTGAATGGCCTATGACTCTATGTTTTAATTCTTTTCTCTTATTTTCATCAAAACCACCCATCCAAGAAGTAGGGATTTAAAATAATAACAAGAAATAAACACAAACATGTTCAAGAAATAAAGATTTTATGAATGATAAAAAAACAGCAAGAAATGCATGCTATGTGTGTCAGTGTGTGTGTGAGAGAGGTCAAATCTCAAGTGCAAATGAGAGAAATATTAATATCAATTCGTAAAAGAATGTAATGTTCATGTAAATCTAATCAAGAACATAGAAAAATCAAATAACAAGAAAGAAAAATGATATGTCCAGCCCACATATTTACCTTTTTTAAAAAAAATTATACTCTCTCTTATTAAAACATATACAGTTATATAAAATTATGTATATATTGAAATACGCTAGTGTATTTTTTTCTTTGTAAAAAAAAAATTACTCTATACATTATTATAGAACCTCATACATTATGATAGTGCAATATATATTATACTATCATAATATATGGAGTTACAAAACAGGCTGCAAAAAAACTGAGCGTATTGGCACTCAACACGAAAAATGTAAATATTGTGTACCTAAGTCAAAATATCTCTCTCCCCCTATTAGTGTTATGTACCTTATTCATTTTTTGTAAATTGTTAAATCATGCAGATGATGTTGGAAGCAAGAACGTGAAAAAAAATACAATTGACTATACTTAAAAATGACAAAAAAATGAATTAAAAAAAACACTTGGATTTAGTTCCCCAAAAAAAATTTAAAAATAAAACCAAAATAAATATCTATTTATTTTATGGGGCTGCAAAAAGAAAGTTAATAATAATAGAAAAACGAGAATGTCCAAGGGTATTTTTTTTATGTATACCCCTACAAAAACCTCATTTTAGTGTTATACCCCATTTAAAACTTTAATTGCAAATATGCCCCTACAAAATCAAACTCTCTAACCATACCTCATGAAGCGTAAGGCTGCAACTCGAGCGGGATAGGTTTGGATTGACCTTAACTCGGACCCAACCCAAAGTTCAAGGTATTCAACCATAACCCGATCTAACCCGAATTTTAACCCGATGACTCTAACTCGAATTTAACCTATGGTAACCCGAACTAATCCACGGAACTCGATTTTCAAGCCTATCTCACAAAATAAATCCCAAAATAAATGGTATATATTTTTAACAAAAAGAAACACTAATATTTCACAAATTGTAATCACCCAATAAAACAATTCAAGTCCACCAAAAAAAATTATATTGTGATCCAATGGCTGAGATTTAGAGTAAAGAATCAATTAAAATGTTAGACTCAATTTGTTTCGTCAATCAAAACTCATATCAAACATGTTTTTTTTTAAATAGTAAACATCATCTAATGAATTATATGCTTCAATAAAAAGTGTATATCTCTCCATTTCGAATTGAATGAGCAAATTTTTAGTAAGTGTAAAAAAATATTTAATCATGTATATACAACATTTAACGAGGTATATGTTTCATTGGATGTCTAACGAGGTATATAGCATTGTATTTTGGATTGAGAAAAAAAAACTATGTGTAACAACACTCAACAATCAAGTATCAATGGCTCATGACCCATTAAGAATATGATATGAGTGTTTACTACGGTTTCGGGTTGAGTTGGGTTATTTATGATGTCAATCTGAATCCAACCCGATTATATGGACAACCCGAATTTATAAACCCGAACCCAATTTTTTAGAACTCAACCTGCATAAAAATCAAATTCTACCCATCAGGTTCGGATTGGATCCAACCCAAGTTATATCCTAATATTGAAGAGTGTGCATGCATACCCAAAAGCATGGTTTTCCATGACACGACATCCCTCTAAATTTGCTCCTCTATCAACTGTTTGTATATGCATATTGACAACTTTTCCTATCAACTGTTTGTATATGCATATTGACAACTTTTCCTATCAACTGTTTGTATATGCATATTGACAACTTTTCCCATCAGATGATCAATGAGAAAGGGGTTTGTAGCATAGAAGCTCATGGTCACCACAAGATTGGGGAAAGAAACATTAAAATCATGAATGAGATATAATTATGAATTTTTTTTGTTCACATGTGTTGGTGTTTGAAGAAGAGTATTATAGTCATTTTATAAGAAGATTAACAACGATGAGGTCTTCCAGGTGTATGCTTGCAATTAGCCTTTTAAACAGTATGAAAGTACCATACATTAGTAGAGAAGAAAATCTCGCACTCTTCCTGAGAGAGTCACATGTCATCACGAGTCAAGTAAACGAATAGCTTGACCTAACCCAAAAGATTGCAGTCGAATATCAACCAGCCAAGGAGTCCACTGACTCCACGCCCGAGAAGCACTACTCAGGTGACTGACCCCTCACCCGAGGGGGACAACCCGATCCGTTAGTCACTGTCAAAGGCGACCAGACCAACAACTCGAGGATGATTAGGGTTAGCCATCAGGTTTGATCCCCTTCGAATACATGACCGTTGGAGTGCCCCCAAGTCTAACAATCAGAGCCTAGGTCCAGACCTAGCCCTGGTTACAAGAGGAGGGGAATCACTGACATCGTCAGATAGGGTTAGGGCTGCTCTGCCCAACCGAACTAGCAAAGACAAGTCCTGACCCCAACAAGCTACTTGCCATTGCTCGTTGTAGTCACGGTTAGAGCCAATGAGGCTACACCATGTGGTCACGATATCATAACAAACCTCCAATCCTATACCTCGACGAATCTTCCATGATAAGAGATATTCACCAGGATAGAGGAATGTTTGGTCAGGAAATGATATGGCCACTCACTCGGCTAAAAGGAGAAGAGGAGGAAAGACACACAAGTAAGAAATCCATCTAATCTTCTTGTTCTTTTGAGTCATTTTCTTCATCTCCATTTCACTTGAGCATCAGAGTCCCTTTGACCAGTACCATACCGATATCACAGATTCTTTTGATGCAAGATCTCAAGAGCGAGGACCTGAATTTTCACCCGAAGGCAGAGCTCTAACCCGTCCACACTTATTGAGGGTAAAACACCACCTTCTATTATGGTCTAAGGAAAATGATACGACCAACCCCATTGCAACCACAATTGCAATTCACACCGATTTTCTTTTCTTTCAAATCATGCACTCCTCCATTGAAGTACATATATAGTAATAAAATATATAATATATTAGTGTATTATTCACGTTGAAAAAATGATTAAAAACTTTACGTCATACGCACTGTCATAATGTACGAAACTGTAAAATAAACTAAATATATCAACTCTCTATGGTCTAATTAACCTCGAAAAAAAAAGCCTCCAAAAATTTAAATTGGTTATCAAAAATTTAAATTCAACGGTTATTAACAAAAAAAATTATAAAAAAAAAGCGGGACAAAAATATATTTTTACTGTCAGTATCACATTTTTTAAATGAAAAAATAGGATTATTTTCAAAGAGAATTCCCTATTTTGTTTCATTATAATTCCCCCCATTAGATTGTCTAAAAAACCAAAATCCACTGCTTCCGTTGCACAATTCAAATAATCCAAGTTTTCACAGATCCAAATTCTGAACCTATAATCAGAACTATACATGACATGAAAAATAAAACCTGTCATAAAAAAATCATATACAAAACACATCATAATAATAAACTAAAACAATATTACATGAAGCAAATACACATGACAATCCTGAATGTTACAGTAGACTATAAAAATTGAGGCAAAACCATATGAAACCTGCTCTGATGACTCTTACCAAAGCTATACAGTAGAACTGATTGAACTTACCTTACCAAAAGATTGAAATTGTATTTGCCCCAAGACAGATGTCAAATCACCCCCCCTTATATCATAATAAGATCAAATAAACAAAAAATTATTTCTTCAATTTGACAATTTAATTTGCGGTGGGTAGATAGACCCTATGAATGTTATTCTGAGTGAGTTTGCGCCTACAAGTAGGGCAACTCTTACGAACTTTGATGGCGGCGGTAATACATTGCTTACAGAAAATGTGACCGCAAACCGTTGACATCGCCTCGACTAATTGGCCCATGCATATTGGGCAGCTAAAGGTGGGCTCCTTGGGAGGTGGTGGTGGTGGAGGCGGTGGTATCACGGCACCTTTTTTCTGGAAATGATATAATGTCAGACAAGCAAGATCTAACATACATAAATTCTATAAGTGAAAGGAAATCCAATAATGAAACAAGAAAAAACATTAATTAAAGTTTTAGACCATTAGCAACATATCTATGAGGCATTACTAGCACCTTGGACAAAATATAAGGATACTAATTGGAGAAAATTAGACATTTTTTTTTTGAAGAAAACTAAAGGCTAAGGTAAGGTAAAATTACTCCAGCTCCAATGTTGGCAGTATGGTCAATAAGGTGTAGGGAAATTGAATGGATTGGGTTAGGGGACCATCATTCAAATATGGATGTTCTTTCACTTGAAGCAAGAGAAGAGTGATAAGAATGTCATAGGTAAACTCCTTCAAATTATTCCCCTTGTATTGAAGAACATGGATTGTGGTAAATAAGATGTTTCCACGCATAGGGAGTATGATGTTGAAAATATGTGTAGGGCCTGGATAAAATTATTATCAGGGCTGAAAATTGTACAGGTGAATTGGTTATGGGTTATGGTGGAGTTAAGGTCTTTTGATTTCAGTTTTTGGACATCCATTATGGGCACACATTTTTTTTCATACATTTTTGCAGCTTTTTGGAAGAGACATCCCTCTATTTGCTCTACTGGATGTTCCTTAGTTGAATAAAAATGGTGCTCGTAGTCCTAAAAAACAAACAGCCTCCATGTAGAAATCCTTCCTTCGGGTATATTATTGTTTCTAGTTGATCAAATAGACCAGCAAATTGTGAATTTAACTTCAACACTACTGTCCTGTTTGTTCTTCAAAATTAAGTGTTTCTGTATCTCATGGACTGAGTTGCTGACTAGCCATCTAAAATTCTACCCCAAGTAAAACTTTCTAAAGCTACCCCAAACATCCTTCCTGGAGCGACACTGAAAAAACAGATGGCCAATGGACTCAGTTTCTGAGTTGCACAGCTGACATAAGATTTCCTCTCTCTTTTCCTTTATCAATATTCGACCAAGGTGTATCAACTATCAACCACATGAATGCCTGAATTATGGAGATTTAATCATCAGATTTCTCTGTACTATTATATGTGTTTAACTCTTCTATAGGTTTCCCATCCACACTGCATAAAATGACTTAAAACGAAATCTGAGATTCATGTAGAAAGAAAAAAAAGGTCTGCCATGAAGTTCATTTAGTTGAAAAAATAAAAGATACAAAAGGTGATGCAGAAGTTAACAATATTCACATGCAAGCCAATTCTCATCAAGAAAGGAATGACCATAAAAAGGAACAGAACAATGAAAAACAAGTTCAAATTTGCAAGAGGAACCACTGTTGCATAGAAAAGAAGTAAAAAAAAGAAAAGTTAATTCAACTTCAACCGCACCCAGAAAAAACGACATAAAAACATGTGCCACTTTGTGCTATTACCTTGCCGGCATAATCACTTTCCAGATCGACATACTTCTCACAGTCAATGACGACACACTTTGGTGCTGCTTTTGGACAGTGACGGGATGTAAATATCGGTAGCCTCGATATTACAGATTCTTCAGGAATGGAATAAGAGGTGTTAGGTTAGGAGTATTACATTGACAAGATGTACATATTAAAAAAAGGACAAAGCATACAAGGGGGAAAAAATGCAGATAAGCATAAACATAGATGCGCATATTTCAAGTTATGAAGAATACTGTTACATAAACATGCATCTAGTGATATAGACATACCACGAACATCATAACAAAGTGAGGAAATGAAAAAGAAGAACTACACATTCAATGTAATAATTATACAGGTTTAGGATTAGAAAAAAACACACAGGTAGAACAGGGCTCACTAACGCATAGACTGCTTTTTGCATCTTAGCCATTTCAAAAAGCAGTTCAGATACCCACCAAGGTGTTTTCACACTCCCTTTCCATCTTACTGGTTAGAAAATAAAGTATTTGATCTTACGGAATCATCTGTAATCACATCAAATAGTGATTTTTATGGTCAAGTATGTTACATTTGATGAAATGAACATGTAAATTTGATAAAAAATATATTTTCATTTGATTAACAAAATGATCTTTGCTTCCTTAATTATATTGTTGAATTAGTAAACATGCTGTTTTGCAAGGGATTTCAACTCCTTTCTCTTGAGCATCCATCCAAGTTGTAGCTCAACCCCCCCCCCCCCACACGCACACACAAAAACAACAACACAAGCGAGCATGCACACACGGAGAAGAAAAAGATACTTGCTGCTTGAAACATTGATTATATCAGGATATAAATATGACAAATACACCCATTGAACCATTTTAATCATCAAAGTACATAAAAAAAGAGAGGTAAAAAAAAGGAACAAAAACCTGGAGGAGGGAGTGGGAGTTGAGCTTCCAAATCTACCAAACAAACCCCATTATTTTGTAGCAAAGAAGTATTCCAGTTCCAACTGTCCTCAGCCTGGACGAAAGGTCAAACTAGCATAAGAGATTAAGTAACACTGAGCAGGCACAAACCAGGAACTTAATGCTACTAAATAAGTATGCATACACTAAGTAAAGCTTGCCTCCGTCCAACACTCCCTTATCATATAGCCCCCATTTCGGGTGCATAATAAGAGTTGGATAGGGTAGGAATAGCCAAAAAGAAAACATATTCGGTTAGGAAGAATAACCATGGTCATATGCTCGGATAAGTTAGTATAAGCCTAATAGTAATTCCAGGGGGGTGCTTGAATAACCTTACCATGCCTTGTGCAATCTAAAAACTGAAGACAAAGTAATAATGATGGAATAAGAAAAAATGCAACCAATGGAAACTGGACTGCTAGTTATCTATCCCATAATATCAATCTATCCCGGATAAGGTTATGCCGCACCCGAAATGGGGGCATAGTGTTCTTTTTTTTTTTTAATTTTAATTTTCTGTTTCTAGAAATCATAAATGAAACAATGATGGTCAAGTTTACTACCACAGTACTTATTGAGAAAGGATGAGAGTTATCAGCAATGGCATCAACATCGATTGGAGCGTCAGCAGCCCCAACATGGGAGGAAGATGGTAGCCCTCCAGACGCAGCAATGATCCCCTCGGGGGGTTCTTCAAAGAATTCCAGATCCACAACATTGAGATCCAGTTCCATGTTAAGAACCGTCTTCCTGCGAAGAGTGTCCCTTGCTTGCCTCTTCAATGGCCGCCTCGACACACGGGTGCTCATGATATTCGAAGGATATCCTATAGACCAGAAATCTAAATCGTCATTAGATCATCACAAATCAACTAGCCCGGATTAACATGTAAAAAAGTTAACATTTGTCTAATATGTCTTCCCCCACCCACACAACAAAAGAATATAGACCTTCATGTTAAAAAGAGGAAAAAATACCAATGATCAATAGAAAAACATAAATCAATTTAATTTTAAAAAAAAGATTTGCTTTTTGAGGGGAACCCTATAGCACACAGAATGTAACTCTAAGCTTTTTAGTAGTTCAGATGATATTAACATGTTGTGCTCAATCTTTCAACGGATCAATGAATTCTCAAGTCAAGGTTTTAATCAAAAGAGACCAAGTCCCATGTTATTCACTTCTAACACATATAAGACTCTAAAATTGCAGTAAAAAAAAATCATCTACAATGAAAATTTTGAACCGATTCACCAGACAGACCAGAAATCCAAATCTTCATCAGATTATCACAATCAACTAGCCCAGATTTACATAAAAAAATATAGTCAACCTTTGGCTAATATATCTTCCCCCACTCAACAAAAAAAATATATTTTTTCATTGAAAATATAAAACTCAAGGATCAATAAAAAAATCCCACAAATCGATTTCATTAAAAAAAAAAAAAAAAAAACTCCTTTAACATCCCCACCAAAGAATCACATCAAAACCTCAAAACAAAGGAAAACCAAAAAAAAAAAAAAATCTTTTCATCAGTTGATGATAATGTTCAACTAACTACAATATCAAAACCCAATTCCCGACCCCCCCCCCCCCCCAAAAAAAAAAAAAAAAAAAAACTTCATGAACATCTACATATATAGAACCACATCATAAACCAATCAATCCAAAAAAAACCAACCGATCTTCATAATCGGAACACAGAAACATCAATCGGTACAAATCCACTTAATCAAACCGATCATCGCAATCGGAACCACCAAACCGAAACAGCTGTACAAATCAAACAAAAAACCCCTTGATGGGTTCAAGAACATCACAATTCGCGAAACAAAGCCAAAAAAGACCGTACCTTTTTTAGGGGGATCGAAAGCTAGGGTTCTACGAATCTATATATATAGGCCTCTCTCTGTCTCTCTCTCCTCTCTCTCTCTCTCTCTATATATGTGAAATCCCGATATGGAAACACACGGGTGGGGGAAGAGAGAGAGGGGGAGGGAGAGAGGCTTTTGATGATCACCGTCGGTTACATCACGCAAATCTGGACCGTTGAAATAGTGGACTTCACCGCGAGTGCACGAACGGCCTTTCGGACGAAAGTGGGGGAGGTAACAGTAACTTTAATTTCACCTCCTTTTGATGTTCTTCGTACCATTTTTTGTGGGTTTTTTTTATAAAAGTCAATCTTGACCGTTCAAATCGTGGGCCAGGGTCGGTTGAGCTCCCATCATGTTTTGGAGTACATCATTACTCTCTGTTTTTTTTTAAAGGAAAATTTCAAATAACCCGCAAACAGCAGAAAATTCATTTAACTCTCTTTTTTTTTTTTTGAATTTTATATAAACTTTTAAAAACACTTATATAAATTTAAATAGTCTCGTGAATTAAACTTTTGCTGACGAATGAGGAATATTTAAAAAATATTCTGTTTTATTAACCGTGATTGAAAACACAATATATTAAAAACTTCTTACAATGTATTAAAAATACAAAAATCTTTTATAAATGATAGTTTTATCTCTCCGAATAGATTATAAAATCGTATTCAGATCGATAAAATCAACATTGATAGAAGATTTTCACATTTATAAAACATTAATACTGTGTTATCTGCTAGAGTTAACCAAACAAAATATTTTTCATCTGTCAATAAAAATTTAACTCAATGGATTATTTAGACTTACAAAGATGATTTCAAGGGGTTATTTAGACTTTTAAAAAAAGGTTAATGTGTTATATGGATTTCGGGCAATTTTAGGGTTACCATCGACCCGGCCCGGGTCCGGCCTGGAAATCTTGACCGTTGAAATAGTGGCCCAATGGCCTGCGAGGCCGGGCCTTTGATGATCACCGTCCATTACATCACGCAAATCATGACCGTTAAAATAGTGGACCCACACCACGAGTGCACGATCGGTCTTTCACACGAAAGTTGGGGGAGGTAACAGTAACTTTAATTTCACCTCCTTTCGATGTTCTCCGTACCATTTTTTGTGGGTTTTGTAAAAGTCAATCTTGACCGTTCAAATCGTGGGCCTCGTCGGATGAGCTCCGGCCACATACGTGTAAAAAAACAAATTTGAAGTATATATGTTACCTAACTTATTAAATGGAATAAATTCTAATTTTACATTCCTAAATTACTTATTAACAAAATTTTAAATTCATATATATATAAGAAATAAAAAAAATCTGTTTGAAATTTAATTTAAATGCATATAATAGATTACTTAAATTAAATACATGTTTATTACCTTAATATAATTATCTTTTAATGGAATATACACTAAAATAACAGTACATATGACGTTAAGTGATTTCATATGTTGCATTAATGATGTAGCAAGTCCAAATAGGACTACAAATCGGGCTATGTTTATTAGCGTCCTTTTTGGAATGCTTGCCAATGATCTTGGGGCGTCATCATTAAATTTGATAAAAATAGCTAAAATATGAGAAAATATTCAAACAAAAAATCTTCTAAATAAAAGGAATATCCAAAATGGCCATTTTTAAAAATTCTACAAAAAAATATTTTAACAAGGATTTTTTGCATGTATACCATAAAAAAAATATGTTATTTATTTTTAATGAAAAATGTAACCACATATACATATTTATTTTTATTCCATTAGAATTTTTTAATGAAAAATGTGCCCCTCTTTTATTTTTTTTAACAAAAAATGAATTTAACCATAATTACTTCTTAATCAAGAAGTAAAAATGATACAAATAACACCAACATAATATTTGTTTCCAAATCAACCATGAGTCATTCAATCATATCCCTTCTTTCCTTTTCTTCCAATCAAGATCTAGGTTTTTTTTTTAAAAAATGTCATTTAATTATTCTCAAAATAATTTTATTTTCATTTCTAAAGTAAGTATTACTAAATACAACATCTTAGCTAATAAAATATAGTTTGTATGTTACTATGTTTAATTTTTAGGTTTAGATTTTAGATTAAATTTATCATTTTCATGTTAAAATTAATATTTTATATTTTTTAAATATTGATTTTGGTAAGGTAAAATAAGAAAATAAAAAAGGTAATTCGGTCATTTCTCAAATGACTTTAACTCTTTTAATAAAAATTTAAATGAAAGTTAACTAGGATGGTAAAAATATACATAATTTCTACATATTCCAAATTTCCAATGGTATAAAAATAAATAGGTTATTTGGAGGGGTATAAAAATAAATAGTATGTTTTAAGATGGTATACATGCAAAAAACTCTTTTAACAATGTTAAAACTTAAAATAACTTAAATGCTCTTATCTCATCTAATTTTTAAACTCTTTTTCAATTCTATTTAAAATGTATTGCATGAATTGAAAAACATAGAACTCTTTTAACTGGTTTTTGTTTGAAAGTGGTTTCAACTTTACTGATAAATTTTTTTGAATACCCTGTCAAAGATGTTAACATTGTCAAAAAATTGGCAATTTTTTTTTCTAAAGAAAAAATTGGCATTCATAATTTCACAAGAATTAAATATTCTTAAAGTTTTAAAGTTTTCTAAGATTTTTTTATCATTCCATTTTATAAATGTCCTATAGGAGGCTTTTCTGTATAGTAAGTTCCCAAACACACCTTCCCCTAAAGTCTAGGAATATCAGGTCTCCAATGGCAGTTCACATTTTTAGGACTACCCTGCCATTCACCTTTTCAGGTCTTCATTGGCAGTTCACCTTTTCAAGTCTACCCTGCCGATCACCTTTTCAGGTTTTTCATGGCAGTTCACCTTTTCAGGTCTACCCTGCCGATCACCTTTTCAGGTTTCCCATGACAGTTCACCTTTTTAGATCTACCATTATGGTTACCTTTTGAGGACTACCCTGCTGATCACCTTTTCAGGTCTTTCCTGGCCATTCACATTTTCAGGACTACCCTACCATTTACCTTTTCAGGTATTCCGTGGCAGTTCACCTTTTTAGGTCTAACCTGCCGATCACCTTTTCAGGACTACCTTGTTATTCACCTTTTCAGGTCTTCCTTGGCAGTTCACCGTTTTAGGTCTACCCTGCCGTTCACCTTTTCAGGTCTTCCCAGGCAGTTCACCTTTTCAGGTCTACCCTATGTAGATACCCCAATTTTGACCGTCCAGAGAGACAGAAATACTTCAAGTAACACACGGAAATATCCCACAAGTGGACACCAATAGAGAACCAAAGGTTCGGTAAACCGGAAACCCTAACCCTAGCCTTGACCTAAACCTAAACCGGAAACCCTAAACCTTGACCTAACCCCAAACCCTAGCCCAAACCCTAAACCTAAGCCAAACCCTAACCCAGACCTAAACCTAAACCTAAACCTACCCTAAAAAACCAAAACCCTAAAAACCTAAGTCCCTGGAAAGGGGCGGCTAGCCCTAACTAGCCGCCCCCCCCAACCGTCCTCTGGCCGACTTTGGACCAGTTCCCTGGATGGGACATAAAGCAATATTAAATGCTGATCATTGCGGCGGGTCATGACCTTTAGCCGCCCTCTCTTGGCCGGATCAAACCAAATAGCCGACCCAAGTCACCGCTTGTCAGAGATGGGACGTTTGGCAGGTCATGATAGGGGCGGCTACCAGGAAGTAGCCGCCCTTCACCTGGTCTCTGACAGAAGAACCAGAGCATTAATGAGAGGTCCAATCGAAGCCAACCCACTCCATTACCCCCTGGATCTTCCCCTGCCTCTCTTTTACTATAAATAGAGGAGGTCCCAAGCCTTCAATAACATCCACAAAATCACCAATTCATCTTCATCACCAACCCACCATCCCCACTTGTTCAAACCCTTCCACCACTAGAAATCCCAAGAGAGAGAGAGAGAGAGAGCCTCTTTTGTGAGAGAAACACCCATTCCCTACATAAAATACCCTCTCATCCCACCCTCCATAAACCCAGGCTAAACCTAGCTTAGCCTTTGCCCAAGACCCCACCCTTTTCCTACCAAAGCCCTGCCCAAATTCCCCCAGACCCTGGACGGCTAACCCTAGATAGCCGCCCCCTGGCCGACGGCTAAACACAACTAGCCGCCCCCCTATCCACACCCCATATCAACATCCCTTTGACCCATAACTCCTTTAGTCAAGCCCGGAAGCAGAATAGGATTACCTGTTTTTCACCTCTGTGTACGGTATATCCGTGTCTCAGAGCGGAGACCCCACAAACTCCCCACGTAGGCGATCAAATCCGACCCAAACCCTTTCCTGTTTTTAAAAAAAAACAGGTGGCGATCACAAAACCCCTTGAATCCTCTTGAGCCGCTGTCGGGCGCCTCAACCAGGAACGACACCCTCACCCCTTCCGAGAAGACGATCCGACCGAGCCCGCCAGGGCACGCATCCGATCCGAATCCCCGGAGAACCCCCACACACGCGGATTTTCAACACCGACAAATTCTGGCGATCACGGTGGGACATCCCTCGTGAAAAACAACAAAAGGTATCCTCTTCTGCCCCCTTTTACAAGCTTGACTAGAATGCTATCAACCCTCTAGGAAGGTTAGAGTTTCTCACTCTTCGAATTAAATTCTCTTCTACCGTGCATTATAACATCCTTTATTGCTTTGTAAGCCGCACACAGCTGCGCAATCCCTTACTGCTTTCGTAAGTCGCACACAGCTGCGCAATCCTTTACTGCTTTCGTAAGTCGCACACAGCTGCGCAATCCTTTACTGCTTTCGTAAGTCGCACACAGCTGCGCAATCCTTTACTGCTTTATTTACTGCTTTCAATCTGCATTCATCCCCCCACTCTACGTCATGGAATCCCACATAAAAGAGGAGATATTAGAGGAAAGGAATCACCAAGAGGATCAGGCCACACAGTTCCTGACCCATCTAGAAGAAAGGATGGCTAGTCTAGGGTATCAAACGGTAGAGGACATGTTTCATGACCTCGCTGACTACCGTCATACCAAGACCTCGAGACAGGAAACCCCTGTCGAAACCCCTAAATCCATTCCCAAAACCCCATTCACACCCAGTCACTCGGTCAACCCGAGCGTCTTTTCGTTCACCCCCCTTTCCCCCGCGAATCCAAAATTCCCAGTTGTTTCCACCCCAGGCCCCTACCAGACCACCCCAAACCCGGGACCGCTAGGCAGCCCTCCCCGGGGAGAAACACTGGACGATACCATCCGGAGAATTCTCTCCGAGACTGGTCCCTCGGCCCCCAAACACATGTCTCTACATAACCTGAGACAAATCCCGTCAGTCCACCTACCGGAGGGATTCAAAGTCCCCAAATTCCGCCGGTACAACGGTCGTGGAGACCCAGACATTCATTTAACTGCCTTTTATCTAGACGCACGCCCGTTTCTAGATAATCAACCTCTACTAGTCTTCCTCTTCCAGAAATCATTGGAAGGAGAAGCACTACAATGGTTCTCCACCCTCCCTGTAGATCACTTGTCGAATTTCTCGGCTGTAAGCGAGAAATTCTTGGGCCGCTACGGTTACCAGAGGACTAGGACCCCCTCTATTTCAGATTTAACCGTAGAGAGAATGAGGCCTAGGGAGGAATTCGAACAATACGTGTCTCGGTGGCGCACCCTTGTCCACCGAACCGGCCTGCAACTCACAGAATGTCAAGAAATTGACATGATGTTACAGAGCCTGAGTCCAGAGCTCCGTACGAGCCTTTCGTACGGAGACTGCACTACGTATCAACTTCTGATTGACCGCCACAACAGGATTTCCCGTTGTGCAGCCCCAGCAGTCCAAACCCAGTCCCCACCTATCAGCCATAGGGTTGGACAACCGCCTCGTAAGGCACAAACCCCCACGGTAGAGGGGATCATTAACCAAGTATCGGCACTCTACCCGAACGGAGCACGAGTTCCTGACCGAGGAACAGCTCCGAGACAGTACACGCCTGGATCATCCGGATATGCACTGCCTCGGCGAGCAAATCAAAATTTTATCCCTCGATCAGTACCCGTCCCCGTGCCAATACGACAAAACCCCACAGTCCAAAATTTCCCACTCCAAAGCCCTATAATCCATAGCCAAACTCAAACTCGGGCCCCCTTTTACTCTGCTCCCCCAAGAGCACAAAATCCAACCCCTAGGCAGCCCATACAAAGCTCTTATAACGAGGTTAGACCTCTCGCATCCTACGACCAAAGACGAATGGGAAAGAGGGACTCTTACCCTCCCCTCCCAGAAACTTTAACTAGGATCTTTAGGGTGATGTTGGACACAAATAGTATCTCCCTCCCCGACGCCAGGCCCTCACTACCCGGGGCCAGCACGGCACGTTACTGTCAATATCATCAATAATATGGCCATACCGTAGAACAATGCATTATTTTTCGGGACTTCGTTTATGATCTTAATGGTGACAGGCGCCTTGACTGGGCCATGATCAAAGGCCATATAAGCCAGGGAAATCCCCAAGCACCCAAGCCACTTGGCATATTGACTGACCCCTTGCCAGGTCATACCCAAGCCTCCACATCTAGAGCCCACGCGGTCAACATGATCAGGAGAGGGAGACAACCTTCGCCAGAACCAAGCAGCTCGGAAGATGCTACTGATGGCAGCCTATCCGAAGAGTCCGAGGAGGAAGAGCAGAAGGAGCCCTTCCAGCTGAACCTCGACGACCATGACCTCGCCATACTCTATGGCGAAGAAGAAGACGTAATCCTCGCCCTTCCCGCAGTCATCAACCTCGAGTCCGACGAAACCGGACTAGAAAACCCGGGAGAAGACGAAGAAGAAGAGCCATTCGAGGAGATCCCCGAAGGAGCTAGCGAAGGACCCGAAGGAGGGGAATGTACGTCGGATGATCTGCATCCGGACGACAATGGGTCCTCTAAGAGTACCGACGCTGTCAATGGCCCCCGCCGCCCAATGACCATTTCATTCACTGACCAAGACCTCCCAGATCCCCAACTGCGAGTCTACCCCCTACACATCCGCGGACAACTTCAGATGTTGTGGCTGAACAACATCTTTGTAGACCCAGGATCGGGCATGAACATAATGACATGCTCCACTTACCAGAAGATACCCGGACTAGGCCGTCCTCCCGTCCAACCGGCCCACCATACTATCCAAGCTTTCAACCATACCGGGAAGACTCTCCGCGGCCCCGGAACATTCGAGCTATCCGTCGGACCTCTCATCTGCGAAGTAGCCTGCTTCGTGGCCGACATCGACACGAGGTACCCATTGATGCTGGGGCGACCGTGGTTAGACAACATCCAAGCTATCTGTTCCCCCCGACACCAATGCCTTCGACTGCCCTTCTTGAATACGAGAAGCACGCCTCCAATACGAGAACGAGAACAATTGGGCCATACACAATATGTTCACCTTAGCCCTCCGACCGGGGAACGAGAATGAAGGCGGTAGCCCACCTGGGTCCCCTTGTGACAACAACTCTCCCTCAGAAGAAGCGGCCAGGACCCAGCGTCCACCAAGCAATCTTGCGGAGCCCAACTCGATCACCTTCCTCCCCCATGAAGTCGCAAAAGCCAGAGCACGTTCCGCACCCCTCTCAATCACCGCCACACTCGAGGGAAGGGAATTCCGTCACATTCTCATTGACACGGGAGCGGAAACTAACGTCCTTACATATTACGCCTACCAAAAGCTAGAAGGCCGGGTTCCCAGATTGGAGCCCTCAGACGAATACATTTACGCCTTCGACAGCACACGCAAGAACACCTGCGGACTAGTCACGCTCCCACTGAAGATCGGCCCAGTCTCCACCATCGTTAACTGCATGGTGATGAACATTCAATCACCCCACCCTCTGATTGTTGGGAGGACATGGCTCAACAGCATCGAAGCCGTCTCATCCACCCGACACCAATGTCTTCGCTTCCCGTACCGCGGGAAGGTAATATCCATATGGGGAGAGGCGCGCTCTAATAATACTCAGGCTCGAAATTGGAGCGTCTGCGCCATGCGCATCCGGCTAGAGGTGCTCGCATGTTGGCAACCAGGCGCCACAGACGAAGAACTACTCCATCAAGGGAGGCCTTTGAAAAGACTCAGGGAGGGAGAATTTGGGAACAGGGGACCCCCACCAGACATCAGCCGGCCATCAAAAAGAAGCCGACCCGAGGAGGCAATACAAATTCAAGAACCAGGTACCGATCCTCCCGGGTAAGTTTTCATCAATCCTGTACATATTTGTTTACAGCTTTTCCTAAAAATAAAAAAGATCAAAATATTTGTTTACCAGCTTTCGTCTTTCATCAATCCTGTACATATTTATTTACAGCTTTTCTAAAAATACAAAAGGCCAAAATATTTGTTTACTAGCTTTCGCTTTCAACTCCTATACATATTTGTTTACCTGCTTCCAAAAAGAAACAAAAATCTAAAAAATATACATGCTAATCAGCTTTCATTTCTCAACCTTGAACATACTTGTTTCCAAGCATCTTTCTTCAAAACAAAAAAAAAATGTTTTCTAACTGTCTTTACATCATTTCTAAAAACAACGAAAATATTTACAAACTACATTTCCACTCTTCTTCACGACGAAAATGTTTTCCAAAATCTGCGCTTCCACACCTTTCTTCAAAGCAAAATATTTTACAAAGCCGTACTTCCATGATTTCCGCCAAAAAAAAAAAAGTCTTTACTACGCCTCGAACTACTGGACGAGAAGAGAAAAAGAGCGGCAGACAATGCCCAGGGCTACCAAAGAAGGGTGGCAAGGGCATTTGAAAAGAAGGTGATAAAAAGAAAATTCGAAATCGGGAAATTAGTACTTAAGCAAATCACGCCATCAAGACAGCCTCACCCGAGATGAAAGCTGCAACCCACACGGGAGGGACCCTATGTGATCACCCATGCCTATTCCGGGAATGCCTACCGCCTGGTAGATGCCGAAGGAGTCGAGGTTCCAGGTTCGTGGAATGCACTTTATCTAAAGAAATTCCATGCATGAAAAGCTTTCAATACTTAAGAACTATTATTCTTCCTTCCTGCGATTTCCAGCGTTTAGTACTTAATGATAGAATTGTAAGACTCACAAAGATAAACTCGTATCTATTTGAACACGTTTCCGCCAAATCATGTCATTCCCTTCACACACGTATAACTGGACTAGATTTGCCTGATGGAAGAAAAATTACCAACCCCGTAGACTGGGACAATTTAAAAACTCCCCAAAGCAAAATGTCCCTTATTTCCGCCCCGCTCGTATTAACCCTAGGTCAAAATGAGGAGTTACCAGGACCTAGCATATGTCCCAAAAACTGACTCTGGCACTATATAAACACTTCTAGAGGGGAAGCATGAAAAGAATCGGGGTGAAAAACAGAAGAGCCCCCCCCTCAAATCAAAACACAAGAAAAAAGAAAAAAAAAGAGAAAGTCAGGCAAGGAGAGGCCAAACACCCAAGTGAACGGGTTAAACTCTCTATTTAGCAGGCTTTCACGCCTTTACGCACGGTATACGCTAAACAACGGCTATACCAGTACAGATCCAAACAACGGACTATACCTTTCCACCCAAAAATAAAGAAGTGGTAAAAAGAAGAAAGCCAGAGGGACCTAGGAAGTAAGACATGTGCTAGACTGGGACAATTCTAAAATATTGCCCGAAAGGAAGATATTACTCTTACCTCATTCACCCTCTCCCCTTTTTATTTTTTACAATGGGGGTTCAAAATTGAGCTATGTCCACTGGGAAAAGCGAAATTTTGACCAAGGGTAGATCACGTCCAGGTTTACACCTACACACACACTCATACGAGTTCATTTAGAAACTTGCCTATCCAAAGGAAGCTTATTTGACTTGACTCTTGGTACATTCATGGATTTTTCAGCATGTTTAGAATAATACGATTAAGCATTTGAGAACCATGAACCTAGGAAAATCGACGCCTAAGGCTTATACCTCTCAAATACAATCCTAGTTTGGACATAAGTGACCACAAGGGCTCCTCCACGGGGACTTGATGGCGTCTTTTACTTATGAAAATCAAGAACATTGCCCTCTCACCTAAAAAGTCATTGAAGAACTAAAATGCCCCCTTTGCCACTTATACTTACGCATAAGCTTGCATTTTCCTTTTCAAAATACCTTGGCATCTGATTTTCTTGAAACATTAAAGTTAACCCCCCCGAATTTAAAATTATCCCCACTCATATGAGAATTGTCCCCACAAAATTCAAAATTATCCCCACTCATGTGAGAATTGTCCCCACTCACCTCATGCCCTTCCGCACATGCGTAAGAAGAAATTGTCCCCACTTCCTACACATAAGTTCTTCTTCACTCACGCACTTGGAATCCCTTCCTTGCGCACTAAAGCCTGGTCTCCCGCACTTTACTTTCTCGCATTTATATTTCCATCCCGCCTTAAGATGGATTGTAGCCCTTGACAATTCAAGCAAGAAGGGCTCGAAAGTCAGTGCAGGGGCACAATCTGGACAGATTTAATACTTGGTCCATGGAAAGAATGTTTTTATAGGTACTGAAGGTTAGAACGGTCGCAAAAACTTTCAGCGGCAGCAGCAGACAGGAGCAGCAGGACCAAACTACCCCAGGCAGGGGGCGGCTAAGCTCGACTAGCCGCCCCTCACTGGGCGGCTAGTTTGTACTAGCCGCCCCTGCCCTTTGTTTCAGGTAAGGATGCCCCAGGCAGGGGGCGGCTAAACACAACTAGCCGCCCCTCACTGGGCGGCTAGTTCACACTAGCCGCCCCCTGCCTGCACCTCTTCCAGTGCTGTCAGCCCTATTTTAATCAAATCTTCATATCTCCAAATACCTGTTAAGAACATTTTCATTCCAAAAATTGCATACACATTTCATACGCATATACATTCATAAAACAAATATAAATACACTTCGAAAAACAACCATATCTCAAAATCATATGTCCATCCATGAATCAAACCTATGAAACCAAGATTCATCTACACAAACATACATATCCATGAACCATCCATGCTAAACTACTCTAACACATGCATATAAAGGAGAATGATTAAATTGTCCCACCCAAAACCACAAGCATAGACTGTTTTTTTTCTAAAAACTAAAAGAGGGCATAAAAAAGGGAATCTTTTCCTTCGAGACGCTCCAAACCCCGAAAGTCTTGAGCTATACCTCACCGAAATATCACCTAAAACCAAAATAAAAGAAGAAAAGCTTGAATTCATCGCATATATACTATTCTTCTACTTAAAACCAAGACACAAAAAAGCTATACCTCGGCGTATCGTCGTCCGCTGGAGGCTGAGTAGGAGGAACGTCCTGACTTGGCTGAGAAGGGAGCGGCGGATGAGGAGAAGACTGAACCTCTGGAGCATCGGGAGCAGCAGGAGTCTCTCGAACCGAAGACGCGGCCCTCGCATATATCCCACGACTCCGAGACGCCGAAGGACGAGAGGCACGGCTAAAGGTGGCCCCGGTAGCCAAGGAAGCCGAGAGAGAATGGTCAGGCTCAAGTGGAAGAAGATCAAGGTCCGCCTCGGTCATAGAGCCCCCTCCAACCAACTTCCCCCTCATAGTGGCCTCCCAGAGACGGACCTGCTGCATGTCTCTGTCTCTCCTCTCCAATCTCTGTCGGAGGCGACTCTCTGTCCCTCTGGCCCGATCCTCAGCAACCCTCAACCTCTCCTCCAACTCCCGTGCCCTCACCTCCGACGCCCTGAGTGCCTCTCGGTCCCTATCCCCGGCCGCCTGGAGAGAACGAACCAGGTCTCCCATCAAACCTCCGGGAACACCCGCCGAAGCCTCCAACTCCGACACCCTCATCTGGAGGGAGTCCCTCTCACGGCCTAGGGTAATGAACCCCTCCTCCCTCGAGGCTATCATGGACCTCAGCCGGTCCGCCTCCTCCTCAGCCCGAGAAGCTCTGCCCCTTGCCTGACCCAATTCCATCCGTATGGCCGTCAACTCGCTTCGGGCCACATCCAATTCCCTCGTCAGTTCGAGCTCCTGCTCGGAAACCACGGAAGGAGGAGGGACGGAAGAAGAAGAAGCGCCATCGGCCCTCGCTCTCGACAGAGCATCCACCTGAGCCTCAAGGACCCGGACCTGGTCCTGCAAGCGTCCTCTCTGTGCCCGCAACGCCTCTATTTGTCTGGCCCGCGCTTGGAGGTGCTCATTGGCGGTCTTGAGCCTCTTCTCCATCTCATTCAACTCAACCTGCAAAAGGAAATACCATTCAGAAGATGTTCAAACAAGAGAAAGAACGAGGAAAGAAAAAGGGATTTTTCAACTTACATAAGCGTCCAGGATCTCCTCCTCCATCGTCCCGAGGATATCCGCATACTCCCGACGATACCAAGCTAGGTATTCGTCACTCGAAGTCACCTCAGGACGACGCTCCACCAAGACACCTCGACTCATCCATCCCGCCACATAAGTCGCGTAATTCCTCGGGAGATTCGTGTCCCGAGGAATCCCGGCCACCGGAATCGAAGGGCGCCGCGGAAGAGGATCGGGCACCCACTGATGGTACCCAAGCTGGCGGACGACCCGGCTGATCGCATGGAACACGACCTCATTGAAGTAGATCAGCCAGACGTCTCGCGCCAGGGCCTCGGGAACCTCCTCCGAGTAAGGCCTCCACGTCATCTAAGAAAGCATCGAAAGATAGGAAGAGCGCTTAGTCAAAAGAAAACCAAGTACAAGCCAAAGAGATTCAAAGAAAACTCATACCTCTTCCTCCGACAAAACGCGGAAGGCCTCTCGGAATTGGGCGAGGCGGTGCAAGCGGGAAGATCCCCGGGGTTCCCATCTCATGGCCCAAGGGAGGGCATGATCGAACGGAGCCAAAGTCGGGCGATCAATGGCGAAGTGCTCGTACCCGAAGATCTGACAAAGCGAGAGGAAAACCATCACGATCAAAGTGAACTGAACTAAAAAAGACATTTACCAATCACTTACACATACCTGAAGAAATGGCGCAAAGCCGCCAAGGTTCTTTCCCCCGGCCCTCTTAACTTTCTTCGAGAGCTCCGCAAAGAGATGGGCAAGCATCGCCGCTCCCCAAGCATAGCGCCCCATGCCCTCCAAGTCCCGCATCAGTAGAAGGGAATGAGAGAGACCTTATCAGAGGCCGTCGAGAAAAGGACCCGGCCAAAGAGCTAGAGGAAGAACGCTCTCAACTCCCTCCGTGCCCTCTGTGGGCACGCAGCCGCCTCTCTCGCCTCGATCATCGCCCGCCTCCTCTCGAAGCTAGCTGCAGCTTCGCCCTTCTGGCGCTCTGTAAAGGAACCGAGGCCGTACTGCCCCGAAAGCCGCCCCAAAGGGATCCGGTTCAGCGTCCGCTCCCGCTCCACGAACTCCCATTCCCCGATCAACTCTCGGAAAAGCCCCCTGTAGTCAGCTAGGGTGGCCGCGATCACTGCCTCCCCAGAACCGGAAGGCCGGTGATCCGATAGACGTCCTCGAGCGTCGGCATGACAGCACCGGTAGGGAGGATGAACGTGCAACTCTCCGGATCCCATCTCTCCGCCAAGGCCTCCACATATGGACGGTGGACGTGGAATGGCTCGATCAGAAAAAGGAACGGAAGCCCGCTCCGTCCACCAAACTCCGCTCCTCCTGCCCCAAGGCGTCGTACCATCTCTTCGTCCCGTGCCATAAAGCCCGGATACGATTCGGCCTCTACAAAACAAACGAAGGGAACATGGGTTAGTTTAAAAGCGAGCGAGAGGTAAGAGTCCAAATCTACGAAATCATTTTAAACCATGCTTAGCGAAATCAAAACTCCCACATGCTAAAAGAAAAGGAACAAAAGCATGAAAGTAAGAAACTACACTCCTCATATGATCACGCATGCTAGACGAATATCAAACACATCCCACCGTGGTCACCACTCACACACTTTCTTACATCAAGCCTATCATGCACACCTAAGCAATACGGCAATATAGAACTCAAACTCATGAAATGCATGCATACACTCCCTCATGCCCTACCACGATCAAACACGTACGAAATCACATACACATAGAAAAGTATCGCATGCAAGCATATTAGCTATATCATTTCTCTCTCCTTTATATGCATATAACAAACATGTATGTATATATATAGAAATTGCCCCCCTCCCTATAAAAACAAACCCATGACAGCATGCTTACACATCCCACCGTGATTAACTTATACACAAGCATGCCTATTTAAAAAATTTAAAAAAATAACACACATATACGAGTATAATACACACATACAACCTGTTCATACCACCAACACATGCATATACACCAAAATAAAAGGCAAAGACTAAAGGATTAGGAACATACCACGGCCCGTGTGGACCCAGGAGCGTCCACCTCGGCCTCGTCGGGATCGTCCATCCCGTCGTCATCCTCCTCCTCATCCTCCTCAAACACGGCCTCCTCGGCCTCAGCCCCAACACCCACACCGGCCTCAGCGGCCCCAGTGCCCATACCCTCGGCCTCCCCGGCCCCGTCCCTAGCCTCTCCTATCCCCTCCACCCTCCCCACGCCGGAAATAAACTCCGCAAAGGCCCCCATAGCCCTACTCTCCTCCTCCTCAGCCTTGGCCTCTGTGGCCTCCCTATCCAACATCCCGACGAGGGCATCCAACGACGCCCTCACCTCCTCGCTAACTCCCTCGACCCCTACCCCCTCGGTTGCACCCTCAATCGATCCTCCAACCCCCGGAACCACCTCCTCGGCCACCACCGGTCGATTCCCACGCCTCCTCTTGCGTATATAGCCTATCACACTCCCCCTACCTCCGGGACAGCCCCCGAAGGCAAATCCCCAACCTCACCCACGCCAATATCCACCGGCGGCACCTCCGTCGTACCCATACCCTCCCCCACGGCCTCAATCGCTCTCCGATGATGAAGAGCTCGGGCTATGCTCTCCCCGAGCCACCCGTGGTCGTTTCCCCCTCGAAGCAATCGCTTTCGACCTCGTCATCTCCTAGGTTTGATAAAAGAAAAGGAGAACCCAAACTAGAGTTTTGAAATTAAGAGAAAGAGAGAGGATTAAAGACGAAATGGAGGAAGAAAAAGGCAAAGAAATCAGGTTTTTTGGGTTTGAAACCGAAGAAAAGAAGAAGAAGAGGGAGAGAAACCGTTTTTGAAAAATGGGAAGAGAGAGGGTCCCTTTTTCGGTTATAAGGGACCCAGTCCAGGGGCGGCTACCCGCGAGTAGCCGCCCCCTCTCGGGCGGCTAGTTACAACTAGCCGCCCCTCCCAGTTTTTCTCTTTTACTTAAAAACCCCTTTCCAATCTTTTCAGCCCTAAAATTCAAGGTTCTCCATACCAAACAGCCATGTATTGGCTTATTTCCAGACATTACGTGATCAAACACGACTCTCCCGAAGTTTTGCAACACGTCTAGTACCATTCAGATTCAAATTTCTTCAGTTCTGGTTCTTTTCCAGAGTTCTTATCTCTCGGATGATCCAATTCACCCAAATCAACTTTTACTTGCTTTCTGTCGGTGATATCCCCTCCTTGCTGAGTTTTCCCAAGCACGGGAACGATAGGCACGAGGAAACTGACGCTGGGCTGCTCCGTGCACGATAGCTAAGAACCCCGACCGCGGGTTGGATCACTCACCATTTACTTTTCCCCGCCTTCCACCTAGATCATCTTCTCGGATAAAAATTCTAAGTCAAGACCTAGCCTCTGACAGCCTAAATCAACTCCCCGAAAAGTACTGTTCGTGTTGGCATAACTTCTTGAAGGTCGGGCCGGCCAAAATAGGGGTCTCTTTCCTTATCATCGGTCGAAGTATTTCCTGCTTCGCACAAAGACTCCGTTCGATGAGGGACAATTGTAGATACCCCAATTTTGACCGTCCAGAGAGACAGAAATACTTCAAGTAACACACGGAAATATCCCACAAGTGGACACCAATAGAGAACCAAAGGTTCGGTAAACCGGAAACCCTAACCCTAGCCTTGACCTAAACCTAAACCGGAAACCCTAAACCTTGACCTAACCCCAAACCCTAAACCTAAGCCAAACCCTAACCCAGACCTAAACCTAAACCTAAACCTACCCTAAAAAACCAAAACCCTAAAAACCTAAGTCCCTGGAAAGGGGCGGCTAGCCCTAACTAGCCGCCCCTCACTGGGCGGCTAGTTTACACTAAACTAGCCGCCCCCCCCCCCCAATCGCCCTCTGGCCGACTTTGGACCAGTTCCCTGGATGGGACATAAAGCAATATTAAATGCTGATCATTGCGACGGGTCATGACCTTTAGCCGCCCTCTCATGGCCGGATCAAACCAAATAGCCAACCCAAGCCACCGCTTGTCAAAGACGGGACGTTTGGCATGTCATGATAGGAGCGGCTACCAGGAAATAGCCGCCCCATCCCGGGCGGCTAGTTAGCACTAGCCGCCCTTCACCTGGTCTCTGACAGAAGAACCAGAGCATTAATGAGAGGTCCAATCGAAGCCAACCCACTCCATTACCCCCTGGATCTTCCCCTGTCTCTCTTTTACTATGAATAGAGGAGGTCCCAAGCCTTCAATAACATCCACAAAATCACCGATTCATCTTCATCACCAACCCACCATCCCCACTTGTTCAAACCCTTCCACCACTAGAAATCCCAAGAGAGAGAGAGAGAGAGAGCCTCTTTTGTGAGAGAAACACCCATTCCCTACATAAAATACCCTCTCATCCCACCCTCCATAAACCCAGGCTAAACCTAGCTTAGCCTTTGCCCAAGACCCCACCCTTTTCCTACCAAAGCCCTGCCCAAATTCCCCCAGACCCTGGACGGCTAACCCTAGATAGCCGCCCCCTGGCCGACGGCTAAACACAACTAGCCGCCCCCCTATCCACACCCCATATCAACATCCCTTTGACCCATAACTCCTTTAGTCAAGCCCGGAAGCAGAATAGGATTACCTGTTTTTCACCTCTGTGTACGGTATATCCGTGTCTCAGAGCGGAGACCCCACAAACTCCCCACGTAGGCGATCAAATCCGACCCAAACCCTTTCCTGTTTTTAAAAAAAAAACAGGTGGCGATCACAAAACCCCTTGAATCCTCTTGAGCCGCTGTCGGGCGCCTCAACCAGGAACGACACCCTCACCCCTTCCGAGAAGACGATCCGACCGAGCCCGCCAGGGCACGCATCCGATCCGAATCCCCGAAGAACCCCCACACACGCGGATTTTTCGACACCGACACCCTGCCGGTTACCTTTTCAGGTTTTTCATGGCAGTTCACCTTTTCAGGTCTACCCTGCCGATCACCTTTTCAGGTCTCCCACAGTTCACCTTTTTAGGTCTACCATGCCGATTACCTTTTCAGGACTACTCTGCTGATCACTTTTTCAGGTCTTTCCTAGCAGTTCACATTTTCAGGACTATCCTGCCATTCACCTTTTTAGGTCTTCCGTGGCAGTTCACCTTTTCACGTCTACTCTGCCGATCACCTTTTCAGGTCTCCCATGGCAGTTCACCTTTCAGGACTACCCTGCCATTCACCTTTTCAGGTCTTCCTTGGCAGTTCACCTTTTCAAGTCTACCCTTCCGTTCACCTTTTCAGGTCTACCCTATCGTTCACCTTTTCAGGTCTGTCGTTCACATTTTCAGGTCTACCCTGCCATCCACCTTTTCAGGTCTACCCTGTCGATTACCTTTTCAGGTCTACCATGTCATTCACATTTTCAGGTCTTCCCTGGCAGGTCACATTTTCAGGTCTTCCATGGCAGTTCACCTTTTCAGGCCTACCCTACCGATCACCTTTTCAGGTCTTCAATGGCAGTTCACCTTTTCAGGTCTACCCTGCCGATCACCTTTTTAGGTCTCCCATGACAGTTCACATTTTCATGTCTACCCCACTGTTCATCTTTTCAGGATTTCCCTGGCAGTTCACATATTTAGGTCTTCCCTGCATGTCACATTTTTCAAGTCTTTCCTGTCTTCCAGGTTAAAATGAGAATGAAATAGAAAAGCGTCGTCTCGACAAAAGTCAGATGAGGATTTAACATGCAAGGTCTCAATGTTTGATCTTCTGCTCTCCCAATACCCAAAAGGCCAAGAGTGTGAAGATTTGGTCTAATCATAAAGAAGACTTCCCTTAAGTTTATTCTTCTGCTCTCCCGGTTCCCGAAAGACCAGAAGAGGGGGCATTTGTAGGAGCCAAAATCTGTTACACCTCAGGATCCGTTTAAAAGGCCATACCGCCCCAACTCATCACATTCCGTTATGACACACCACCATCTCAAGTCGAGCCAATAAACAGTCTGGTCGAACGTCCGACCAGATCTGGGTGAATGGGGGCATAGCTTCTGTCCGACTTGAATCAAAAGCACGGAGTCCGCATCAGTGAGATATTAGAATTCCCACGGGATATTCTCTGACACAGTGACTGTAACAAACTATCAAAAAGTTGTTATGAGACACTGATCCCCAGATCCCACGTGTCGACCGATCCAAGAGCCACATGTAAGATTTCATCCCATGATATGCTCACATCTCCATGAAAATAAGCACCCCTCTCACTATAAATAGAAGGGTATCCCCTTCACAAAAGGGGGGGGGGATGGAGGAGGGGTGGGGAGAGAGATACTTCTTCTTCTTCCCCAAAAAATAAGAGAACCCAAGACCCATGCTTAAAATCTCATTTTAATGGAGATTGGGATTCATCGTCGGAGGTTCTCGCCAAAAAGGATCTACGGGTGGCTTGATCCCTCAAACAAGGGTACGTAGGCAGCCTGATCTACATCAGATTCAGTCCAGACAAACCTCGTCAATCCCTCCACGACGGACCCTAATCGTCGTCTCTTCATGTATCTACTCAAACTAAGCCCGGACCGCCCGCGAGTCCGGCACATTCAAGGAGGATGACATTTTCACCTCCCACATAGCTAAACATTCAAGGAGGATGATATATATATATGGGTGATTACGTGCGGCGAACGGCGGTGCGGCAGCGATCACGGGCCGTCGATCACGGGTCCATCGCATCGGACGGTCAGGTGCGATTCACATCGATCGTCGGATGCGATGGACCTGCGATCGAACGACCCGCTATCATCATCAGTATTCAGCTATCAGTTACCTAACATCGTGTCAGATATAACAACTGAAACCCATAAAGCCCTCTAACTTTTTCTAAAATCCATATAACTCTCTAAAAACATCTATATAAATCTAAATTACTCCCTGAGTTAAACTTCTATTGATGGATGAGAAATATTTTACGAATATTCCATTTTATCCATGACTAAAAACACAGCAAAACTCCATACATTTTGTAAAAAATGCAGAAAACCTCATATACATAATGATTTTACCCCTCTATATAAATTATAAAACTCTACACAGCAGGGTAAAAACGTTATTTACAAATGATTTTTCACTTTTTCCACATGTATAAGTTTTTTTGTATACTATGTTTTCAACTAGGATTAACCAAACAAAATATTCACATAATAATCATAATATGTTAAACAAAAATTTAACTCAGGGGCTATTTGGATTTGTGTTTTCAGGGAGTTATATGGACTTTAGAAAAAATTAAGGAGTCATGAATTTCACGCGATTTATAGTGGATTATTTGGAATTTTCCCTTTATAAGAACAATGATACATTTTATTATTTATCTCATGACAAAAATTATTTCAATGGGAAAGATGTGAAGCATTATAACATAAATCTTGATAGAAATGACACAAAGATAATTATGTCATTATAGGTGACTAAATGTTAAAAGAAGACTTTTTCAGGTGCAGTTTTTTTTTATATATAAAAGAAGTAGAACCGGAAATTTTGAATTTGTAATATATTTTTTAGGTAATTGTAAATACAAATTCTAAAATTATTTTATTTTATATTAATTTATTTATGAAAAAATGAATTAGGAGTCCTCCAAACCACCCCGAATTTTTTTTAGATCCATGGATCTTTTGAAGTTTCTACATCCCAACACGGACCCAACTTTTTTTCTTAGTGGAGGTGGCCATCAATGATAAATAAACATAAAAGATAATGTGATAAAGTGTATGTTTTTCTAGCCCCAATTAACATAAAAGATAAATAAACATAAAATAAACATCAATGATAAATAAACATAAAAGATAATGCGGCCATTTTTTTAATCTAACCCCAATTACAATCTATACATGTTTTGAATTTTTTAAAAATTTTATATCTCATCTAATGAGATATATATTTTTATAAAAAAAAACTATATAGTTCACTGAATTGTATGGATCCATTTATAAAAAATGAAAAATTTCTATCGAATTATATATCTCGTTATGTTAGTGTATGATTGGAATTGAAGCTTTAAAAAAAAACTATGTAACAGCACTCAAACATAAATACAAATTTAGACACCATACAGTAAAATTTTAGAAAATGTTACTTATAAATTTTTTTTCGGTCTACACATATTATGATTTTTAAAAAATAGATTATCTCATCTAATGAGGGGTATATGCTTTTATAAAAAAAATAAACTATACATTTATAAAATAAATATAAAACATTTCTAACGAGATATGTACATCATTAATATGAATATATGACATTAACGAAATATATATGACTAGAATTAGAGTTAAAATTAGAATTATTGTAACAGAACTTTAAAATTTTAATAATACGATAAAGTTATTTGATATCATATCCCCTCATTAGTCATTTCCCTTTTCTTAATATTTCCAATCATCAACTACCTAATAATTGTCCCAGTTTATCATTGTTACTGATTGCACTTTGGTATTTCTTTTTTTATTTTATTTTTATAAACCCAATGGGTGCCGCCGTCCCCATTGGTTCATGAGTGGGTCCACGACTGCATCTCAAAATTCATTATTTTTTTTTGTCCTATTTTCTAACAGCCCATTAAATATTTGTTTCTTATGATAAAAATATGAGCGCTGATACACGTAGAGCACGTTTGGATGCAGTGATTATTTGCACGTGTTTTTGTGCACATACAAATTTTACATTGCACGTTCAGGGAAACTTTGTACATTGTTTGCACATGTTTGTCTGTTTTCACGTTGTGTTATCATTTACACACATGTTCGTGTTAATAGTTGTTTGTTTCACATATGTGAAACTGTTTATATATGTGTCAATTTATTATGTTAAAAGATAATAATATTATAAATAGATAAAATATTTTTTTCAAATGATTATCAAATATATTATTTTCTTAAAACCCAAAAAAAATATGAAAAATATATTATATATAAAAATTTTAAATTTAAATATTGCGTATATTAGTTTTTTTAATTTATATATAAGTCAATGTGATTAAAAAAAAGTTCTAATATAATATAATATAAATAAAAATTAATCTAATTTCAACTGACAGATAATCCTACAAGGTTTTTTTTATATTTTATAAACAACAATTTTGTTGGATAATATCTATGATAGTTAGTTAAGATTTCTTGATATATTTTAATATAATAACATTTATATTTTTATACCATATTAATATTTATAATCCACACAATTATATTATTGTAAGTTATATAAATTTATAAAATATAATTATCTATTTTAATTCTTAAAATAAGATTAGGAGATGAAATATTTGTTTTGGCTAATATGGATTTTAATAAATTTGTTAGAGGGTAAAAATGTAAAATTGCTTTACATACATTTTAGAGGTGTGAAAATAAAATCCGTTACAAATGAAAACACATGGGTTAGTTGGGATTTTGTTTGCCCCATTTAATAGGGCAAATGAAAACCCTGGATTTCATTTGTTTCACTTTAAATATCATAACCAAACAATATATTATGTTTGATCATGTGCAATTGAAAACCCACCCCCATTTGCACAGTATCCAAACATGCCCGTAGTCTTTTTTACAGCTCGTTTTACAGCTCCATATACTATATACTACATTATCATATCGTATGGATCCTATCATAATATATGATTCAATTTATTTTTTTTATTTTTTCATTATGAAAAAAATAAACTAATGTATCTCAGTATATATTTCATTTCATATAACAGCATGCACTTTAAAAAGTGAGTGTATGATTTAAAAAAAAAAAAAAAAACGGGCTGAACTACGATTGGGGCTGTAATGGGGGATATGTTTCTTTTTCCTAAAAATATTCTTCTTCAACCTTGTATCAACCATAGCTTCTCAAACCTTCCTCTCTCTAAAACTCCATTTTCGACACCAACGTCTCCCTTTCCTTTCTCTAAACGACATTTAAATCTCTCTCTCTCGACGAAAATAAATTCTTTCCCATCACAAAACTTACACGCGCATGAAATCTTCAAACCCCCATCATTCTTCGATGGTGGCAACAACGACGATGATGATTATAACAACAAGGAGGGCATGGTGACTTGTTAGAAGATGGTTGTTTGTACAGACCCACAAACATGATTATTAACTATTTAACTAGATCAATACCCTAGCTCGATAAAATTGGAACGATATAAAGAAGATTAGCATGACCTCTCACGCACAAGGATCGATGACACACAATAAAAAATGGTCCAAATTTCTCTTTCTAAAAAAAGAAAGAAAAGGAAAACCCTTGCCCATATTCCTTCACATTTAAAGGACATATGATGTGATCACTTATGGTATGCTACGAAACACGTTAGCTTTTTCCATGAAAGGTACACCGTGACAAACAAGCCTACTTATAGTCATCGTGTGATTAAAAAGCTATAGGGGCATGCTCTATGTAGGCATGTCAATGGGTCGAATTCGGATCCACCACTGCCAAAACCTATATAACTGATGGATCCATTTCTATCAATCAATAATTAAAAATGATACATCATGTCCCATGTGTAGCCTCCAATTATTTTGATTTTTTTCTTAAATTATAAACTTGTCTAATGAAATACATATTATTATAAAAATAAATTATATACCTAGATAAATCAATACATATTTTAAAAAATATATATATTTTTTCATATAGTGAACTGGGATACTGACAACCGCCTCTTGGCTACAAACTGTGAGTGCAAAAGAGAGAGAAATGAAAAATGATACACATCTTTCGTCATATATTCTAAGTTTGAGATCATATGCTCTTTGATAGACTTTTGTAAAGTAGTTTTAAAATGTATACAACGTCCAAACAAGCATATATGACCTGAAAGTATTTTGGGGGATAATTTTTTGGGATTGGGTGCATTAAAGTCGGAGTGAAATGTAAAAGAAAAATGATATGTTCAGTCCCTTTGCAGTCACGGGCGTAGCCATACAGAGGGACAAGGGGGGCTCAAGCCCCTTGTTTTTTGTTTTTGTTTTTGTTTTTTTTTGTTAATGTTATATCCGGTCTTTTTTTCAGTCTTAAATCCAATCTATAAGTGCTTTGAATTTTTTAAAATTAGTATAATTAATTTAATGAGATGCATGTTTTTATAAAAAATGAAGTATGTACTCTAATGAATTGCATGAATGCATTTATAGAAAATGTAAAAAATAAGTTATTGAAGCATCTACCTCGCTAAAGTGAATATATGTTTTGATAATTTTTTATCGACGCATATACTTTGATAGTTTTTTATCGACGCATATAGGACTGGAAGTGGGGCTAAAATAAAAACATTGTGTATCAACACTCTTTTTTTTAGTAAACAAACAAGAATAATTGAAAATCTGAGTTTAATATGGATATATTTATTGAATTATAATAAAAATTCTTGAAAAAATAAACTCAAATATTTTTTTTAAAAAAATTATTTTGTTTAGGTCTCTCAAACTTTTTAGTGTATCAAAACACTCTTAAGTAGTGATTATATTTTTTTTACATTTTTTATCTTTTTTTTTTTATCTCTTACACCGTGAAATACATTTTACACACGATTATAAACTCTGTGTATGTTATTCACTCGTACATTGTTATTCATTTCCTCTATTTTATATATCAACCCTTATTATGCATCTTATGTATACTATTAAGAGTCGGTTTGATAATTCTAGTTGAGAATGAGAATTCTTTTTTTTAAATAATCTAGTTTAGGTAGATTTTGTAGAATTAAAAATTTTAATTGATATATCTAGGAATGAACACATGAATGAATAATTCCAAATACAATTTTCCTAAGTAGTATGATAGATTTTTTATGAATATCTCTGTTTAAAAGTAATTTTATATCAGAGATATGTTATATATATAATGGATTTTTTGTACTTCGTGTAAAGCTTCCCTAGATAAATTCCTGGCACCGCCACTGTGTGCAGCCCTATTTTTAGCTCACATCAGTTTTTCATTTTTTTTAAAAATAAATTATACACTCTCCAATCAAAATATATATTGTTATATAAAATAAAATATTTATTAAAATACAATAATAATTTTTCGTAAACCTTATATATTATAATGAGTTATGATACATAGGCCCCAAAATATAAGCCACACTCACAAGTCCCATGATGTGTCACTATCTCATTGGTTGGCTTGTTGTTGACTTTTCAAAACGGGTAAAATGTTAAAATAGAAATATGTCATTTATTAAAAATCTCTTTCATGAACCCAAATCCCCCCTTTTTTTTTCTTCTCTAATCAATTATTAATTTTTCACATTTACACCAAAATTTGTGTATTTCAAAATTTAAATTTTGAAATCCTTACCTAGTAACTCAAATTTCAATTTCAATTACACCCAAATCTTACCTAAATTACACCAAAACTTACCTAAATTGTTTTTTTGTCAAAATCCTTCAAACGGCTACTGTTACATTCACGAATGTAATAAAAATAACATAGATTTAAAAATTAGTTGATTGTTACATTTATTTGTTTTTGTCAAAAAATTTACATGTAGTTGACTGTTACATTTATGAATGTAACAAATATGAATCAATACATGTATGCGGCTGACTGTTATATTTACGAATGTAACAAAAATAACACAGATTTTAAAAAATGACTATTTACATTGTCAACAATGTAACAGTTTTATCAAACAAACTACCCATTAAAAAATGTAACAATATCGAATGTTACATTTAGATATTGAAACAAAAACAAATCAAATTGTAGAAAATGATATTCAATATATGACAAAAATTCATGTTCAAACATTTAAAACAAAAGACAAAACACAATTCAATTACGAATATGAGAGACATTGAGGTGAGATCCAAATAAAAAAAATGATTTCGTGCCTTCCAAAACCTCAAAAATAGAATTTAAGATCTGCTCCCATGTGATCTTCATAAACAAAATCAGTTTCAAAAATCAAATATCGATTAATATTACTGTATGATTTTCAGAATATGAATAAATACATGATTTTCAAAATTAAATGATACTCTACAATCACAGGGATTTATGTTGAGATAGTTATCAAAGAAATGACATAATAGAAAATGTTCTATTACCACATCATGGGTGTATCAACGCTCAATATAATATCTCATCAGATCTCATTCATAGGTTTCATTTTTTTTTCTCGATCTGACGCCCGGCGACCTCCATGATCCGGGATTTCTTCGACGAAGCTGCCGGAGAAAGTAATGGTTCCGAGACGGATCCGGGTCCACCTAGACCCGACCCGAAAGGCCTACCCGAAACGTGGGTGCATTTGTCTCCACCACACACAACAGACCCACATAGAGACCAAACAAAATCTCTCTATCCGAAAAAAGAGGAAACACTGTCAGCCATGAAAGGCAAGCAGCTTCACTTGTATTAGGACTCATACCAGTTTAGTTCTTCAAAGGTTTTGTTGCCCCCCCACATCATGAAATTTGATATTTCACATTGAACCTGAATATATTTGTGTTTTTGTGTGTGTGTGTGTGTGTGTCATGTTGATGCAAATTAGTTGTTATTGTTGTTGTTGTTGTTTTTTTTTTTTTAAGAATGGTGCTCCCAGGATTTGATTCCTTGACCTTTTTCGTAGAGGCGGGAGATACTTGTCGAATTAACCAAAGCTCGGTTTCACAAATTAGTTAAGAATGGGAGGAATGGGAACTTATGGGAGGAATGGGAATTGTTAGATTTATTTTATGTTTGCATGCTATTGAAGTTTAGTGGAATCATACATTTAACCCAATTTGATTCTCTATAACTACTTTTAGGATGCTTGGTGGGTAAGTGTTTCTTTTGAAATTTTCGTGTTTAAATTTTATTATATTTACAGAAGTAAAACTCGAATCTAGGACGGAGGTACCTCTACTATATATGTTTGTATTATGGTGCACTTTTAATATGCTATTAGATCTTTGTGGAATTTATACATTTATAACCCAATTTGTTTCTTTGACTCATATGCCTACTTTTAGGATGCTTGAGATTTTATTTTTTTGGTGGATAAGTGTTTTGTTAAAATTTTCAATTGTTAAATCTTATTCTATCAGGAAGAATAGGACTCGAATTCAGGACCCTCGGGGGAGAGGAGGAAGAATAAGACTCGAATTCAGGACCCTCGGGGGAGAGGAGGGCACATCCACTAACTTTCCAAGAGGTGGTTGAGTAATTTTTTTTTAAAAAAATTTCCTAATCTTCTCACATCGGGAGGAGAAAAACTTGAATTTAGGAGCCCTAGATGAAACGGGGATATCTATACTAACTTGTCAAGCGGTGGTTTGGTGGATGTGTGCAAGTTGCTTATTCATATTATAGTTTGCAATTTAATATGCTTGTCTAGGAAATTCTGAATCAAAGATGTAGCTAATGCATGTTGCTTTCCCATCTTGACATTTGGATCGATCGTGCTCTTATTATTTTTTAATGGTTGTTCATATTTAGTTTTCTATTTTCTATTTTATTTTTTGATGAATGGTGCTCCCATGATTTGATCCCTTGACCTCTTTCGCAAAGGTGAGAGGTGCTTACCGACTTAATCAAAGCTCAGTTCACCTATTTTTATTTATTTATTGAATAAAGCTTGAAGAAACCTTATTAATAAAAGAAACCAAATTCTATTATTATGTTAAGACAGAGATTTTCAGGAGAGTCGAGGAAAGCTTACAACATATGTTCGCTTTTAGGACAATTCCTTATATTTACTGATGTGATCCTTTTCTAAGGAGAAACGTGTCAAATTGATATGCTTATGGATATCCTAACTAAAACATGGGAGATAATTGATTTAAATTTTCCATTCTTTGTGAGTTGAAAGAGTTTGGTAAATCTTCTTTAAGAATCAGCCCTATATTGCAAATCTGCAAAGGTGTATCAGATTTTGGAAGAACTAATATTATACTATTGACAGTAGAATCTGCATTTATATGTAAGAGACGCAACCTATTTTTGTTGGCTGACAAGAGCTGAAAACTGTATGTATTGTCCTGTACTCTATTTGGTGAGGAACATGTGTAATATTATACTTTTGTGATCAAATATTCAGAGCAACATATATTAAACATTAGTAATTGATAGAATACTGGCATTGGATGTTGTCTGTAATGGATTCAAGTTTACAATTTGAAACATGCATGGATTGTATCCATACTACCTGATTAATTGACACTGACATGGACTGAAACATACATTTTTGATCAACAATTTGCATGATCAGACTGTGATTTTGATTGACATAAATTGATTTTCTATGTGTTTCCAATCATTTCCATAATTCTAAAGAAAACCAGTTGTACTTATATGATACATGTTAGTATTAAAAGTAGGTGCCAATTGACATAATATGCTTTCCAAATGGAGGTATATATCAATTAGGGTGGTAAATAGCGTAAAAAGTAGTGCGGGTTAGAAGTTAGAACATTATTCTTAAAAATATACCGATGACGATACCGAGATTTAAAACAATAGCCGGAATATTACTGTGCATCCTGTTGTTGGACCATGCAAGACTAGTTTTTCTCTTATTTCTACCCCAAGTGATTGTTACTTAGTAGTCACATTGATAAACTACTATATCTTGTGTAGGTTTCACATGTGATCTGATCAACTGAGACATGGTGTCCGCAGCATGTCCACACCGCTTCTCCTACAACAGAAGCACTGTTCCACACCTTGAACTGCTTCCATTCAACAGTGGGAGGAATCTCAGAGGCAAAAACAATGGGATTTAGTTAGCATGAAAGTCCGTTCCCATACAAGATTCACTCTGTGGGCAGTATCTCAGAAGAAGTGCCATCCATTGAAGAAAAGAAAATCACAGCAAAATGTTCCCATTATTCAAGGCATGCAAAATATGGAGGTATTTGATATCCGAAGACTCCAACTACATGCTTTTTTTCACCCAATATTTTCCTTTCATTCCTCTTTAAGATGTGTGAATGGCGGAACTGATTTTTAGTCTGGCAATTGTATAGATAGCGGAGAAGGTAAGGAGTCCAGAAGAACCTTTGTTTGGTTTGGTAAAGCAGTGGAGACAAGTATGTGTTACAGCAATGGCCAGTGTCTTTGCTTGCATTGTTTTTTCTATTCCATCAGCTGAAGCAGTTGACTCTCTAAAAACGTGTGCCTGTCTTTTAAAGGAATGCAGGTATTTTCATTATTGCATTAATCCTCCTCAGTTTCTTGAATTATTGTCAAATGGATTTTGTTTTTGCAAAATCAGTTTTTAGATAATCGGTTCCAAGCAGATATTTTTCAAATTAGTTTATTGTTTCAGATTTTGATTTATATATTTATAAAACTCAACAAACATCTTTTATGTTTAAAAACTGTTTGAGAGTAGTTTTTAAAAAGTGGTTTCAAATGGGGTCTAAGTGACAATAGCTTCATTATGACTCCAAATAGCGACTTTCCAACCCCTCCTTGTGTAGTGTTTCAGATAATCAAAATTTTATTATGGTTCATGCGAAGTTGACTGTTGTTTAATACCTACTCAGGTTAGAGTTGGCTAAGTGCATTTCCAACCCCTCCTGTGCAGCAAATGTTGCTTGTCTCCAAACATGCAATGATCGACCTGATGAGACTGAATGCCAGGTTGCCTGAGCCTCTATCTTCATATAGAACCAAATCATCTTCTTTTTATTGCCAAAGTACTGATTTTTATTCAGTTTATTTCTTAGTTATTGTATTCTTGCAGATCAAATGCGGTGACTTGTTCGAGAACAGTGTCGTGGATGAATTCAACGAGTGCGCGGTCTCACGCAAGAAATGTGTTCCTCAAAAGTCGGACATTGGCGAGTTCCCGGTTCCGGATCCTTCTACCCTTGTGAAGAGCTTCAGTATTGGAGATTTCAGTGGGAAATGGTACATCACAAGTGGATTAAATCCCACTTTTGACGCATTTGATTGTCAGTTGCATGAGTTTCATGTCGAGTCGGGCAAACTTGTGGGCAATCTGACATGGCGGATAGGAACACTGGACGGTGGTTTTTTCACTCGGTCCGCTGTGCAGAGATTTGTTCAGGATCCACTTCAACCTGGCGTTCTCTACAATCACGACAATGAGTACCTTCACTATCAAGATGACTGGTATCTTCTCTCTCTCTCCCCCTCCCTAATTCCTATTTTTATTATCCTAACAATGATTTGATGTTTGAATTTCTTGATATAAAACTGTAACAAGTTGCAGGAGTTCTGACTCCCCAAAAGTACCACATTGAGAAAATAGAAATTGGTTGCATTTAGACAGATACATAGATGCATAATAAATAAGAAAATCAATTATAACAATAGGATAATATTTTAAAGTTGGTAATGAATAAATTAACAAATTCATTAACATAATATCATCAAATTAAAATATGTACTTGTTACCACCTGAAATGAAACCCAATACAAATGCTTACCAATTTAAAATATACATCAATATAGAAGGAATAAGTAATGAAAGATGAACATCTCATAGAATTTCCATTATCTTGCTCCTTCAAGGGAGAGAGTTTTGCAGGAGAGAGGAGAATATATCTGTCATTTTTTTTGAGGTTTTAAAGTTTGAACTTGGCTAATCGAGTACTAGGTATGCTGGTATTTTTTTCCTTTCCGAGTTTCTTGAGCTGGATCGATGATCTTAATGCAAGATTGATTGAACCACTTGATCTGACTGGACAGATCTACTGGTTGGAGAAATTAGTGACCTCATCCAAGTAAATAAACCGATCCTTAGGAAGTCGACCAATCTGATCCAGATTGGCCGATCCTCTGATTGGATCACGAGTTTTTAAACAAGGGGATAAATAGGATCATTATTTCTGTGAGTTCTAGTGTAAGATATGGTGAGCAAAATCATGTATTAGAGTTTATAGCATATCTATAGATTCACACCACATTGATGGAACCTCCCCGAGTCTATATACACTCTTCAGGGGGTTTCTCATTGAGGAATCATATTTCCAATGCATTCTGATCCTAGTTTCAGCCATGCATTCTTGTTTCCTTGGTTTCTGAATCTTTTATACCCTTGCCTCTGAAACCAGTCACATATAGTACTCTGAATTTTTCAAATTCTTAAAAAAAATTCCACAATTGGATTCCTCTTATACCCATTGATCAAACACTTTTTTTCCCACCAAACTGTGTGTTTAGTACTTTTGTGATCCGGGTAATGAATAGTTTACCACATGCTTCATTATTTAAACACTTAGACGTAATTGTGATGTGCCACATTCATTCTTAACATAGAAGATTTGCGTTGTATTTCTCGTACTAATGATCAGAATATGCATCAATTTTATTATCTTCGTGTTATGAATAAACATTTACGGACTCAACGGTTCCCTTGCCGACATCAAATTCGTTTTAATGTGAACTAGTAGAAGTCCTCTCTCAATGGAGAATTGGTGCTAAAGAGCTTGTGTCTCTCGACAAACTTTTCCTCCCACAGGTACATCCTCTCTTCAAAATTCGAAAACAAGCCCGACGACTACGTCTTCGTGTACTACCGGGGAAGAAACGACGCATGGGACGGGTACGGAGGAGCTGTCATATATACAAGAAGTGCAGTTTTACCGGACACCATAGTCCCCGAACTCGAGCGAGCTGCAAAGAGCGTGGGCGCGACTTCTCAAAGTTCATCAAAACGGACAACACGTGTGGACCCGAGCCTCCCCTCGTGGAGAGGTTGGAGAAGACGGTTGAGAAAGGCGAGGAGACGATAATCAAAGAGGTGGAAGAGATAGAGGGGGAAGTGGAGAAGGTGGGTCAGAAGGAGCTGTCACTGCTGCAGAAGCTGGCAGAGGGGATCAAGGAGGTGGAGAGGGACGCGGAGAATGCTTTGAAGGGGCTGAGCGAGGAGGAGATGGAGCTGTTGAATGAGCTGAAGATGGAGGCGGGCGAGGTGGAGAAGGTGTTCGGACAGGCGTTGCCTTTAAGGAAGCTCAGGTAGTTTTTTTTTCCACCAGATCATGAGGACTTGGAATTCATGTGCGCGCGAGTTCGATGTTTTGAAGGGAGAATTTTTTGAATGCTGAAGATGATGATGGTTTTTGTATACTGGAAATGCAGTCATTCTTGTTTCTTTATTCACAACAACATTGGTTATTGATTGAATTCTCCTTTTCTGTTCCTACATGTGATTGTATCTTCTTTATTTGTTTTTATAGAACTTGTTACAGTCAATCATAGAGCTTCTTCTGTAGTGAAATGTGCTTTTCTTTGTGGATGTTATGTGCAGCTGCACATGCAGTTCTCACATGTTTTTTGTAAATTTTTTAAAAGCGTATTTTTCATGTAATTAAATGTTTGTTTTCGTAGAAAAATGAAATTTATACGCCAACAATTTGTATATACAAACTTGCATAAATAATAATAATAAAATATTTCATCCAATGAAACATAGATTTTGTTAATGAAATAGGACCCAAGCAGGTAGAAAATAAAAAAATGTGTGTATGCTTCTTTTCTTTTACACAAATATAACAGTAAATGAAAGAGTGGTTTTTTTTTCTTTCATTTAAACAAATAAAACATTAGAATATGAAATAGCAATGTGAAGTGTTCACTAACAAGATTGATTGGATTCACATATTTTTAACCAAATTCTTGGAAAGCAGAAAATTTGGGCTAAAAAGTTCCCAACAAGTCATCCGTGTGCTCGTGTAGTTTTATTTTATCTAAGAGCGCTAATACACGCAGTCCGTTTTTGCAGCCGGTTCGCTATGATAAAGCGTATATGGTTCTAACATAGTATATGATTCAATTTTTTTTTAAATTTTTCACCATGAAAAAAATACATTAATGTATCTCAGTATATACATCATTTCATATAATAGCATACACTTCAAGGGATGGATATATAATTTTATAGAACATGAAAAACGGACTGCACTGCGAAACAGACTGTAATGGGGCTACATGTATCTTTTTCCTTCTAATGAGATATATATTTTATTAAATGAAAACACGTGATTCTCTGCATAATATTACATTAATTCAATTATAAAATATCTAAAATACCTCTTCTAATATAAAATCGATCAATTTACCTTCCACTTGAATGAAATTGATTGTTTACCATGTAAGTCCTTTTAAATCGTAAATTGATTAGTTTTACATTATAAATATATATTTTATATATTTTTGTTTCTAATTAATTATTTTTTGGCAATTACCTATAAATGTTGGGGAATTTTTATTTATTTTTTGAATAGCTATCTATATAAGAAGTGACATGATTTAGTACATTATTATATAAACATTCGTAGTGCTTTCTACAAAGCCCTAGAGCAATAATAAAATAATTGGCATATTGATTATTTTATATACATAGATCATATTAAACTACTCAGATTACAAACTAACTATAAAAGAAGAATTTTTTTTCTATAAAGATTCATTGAAATAAATTTTCCTCGTGCAATTTAAAACAATCAACAACTTATAAATATTAATATTTGTTATAAAATCCCCGCATGACATCATTTCCATTAACATTTGAAACATGATTTGGGTGATTATGCTTTTTGCATGATTTCAAAAGTTTCAGTCATCCAGACATGTTTCCAAACGCAAAAAAACTTTAAATGATTGATTCTCAATTTTTAGGTTATAAATGTCATTCAAAACTTTATTTTGAAAAATAGAAAAGTATATTTTTTAGTAATCAATTCGAAAGCAAAAATAACTGGTTTGAAACAATTGAAATGATTTATAAGAAGAGCGCTGATACATTCAATTCATTTTACAGCTCTATACCCTGTGTTATAATTGTATATGGGTCCTATCATAGTGTATAGATTTTTCTTTTTTTTTTTTCAAAGTAAAAAAAAAACATTATTATATTTAAGTATATATTTCATTTCATATAACAGTATATGAGAGTGTATAATTTAAAAAAAGAAAAGAAAAATAGAGTGGACTACAATTAGAGCTGGACATATCATTTTCCTTGTAAGAATCATGTTTATAAAACACACCTTTTTTTTTTTTTTTTGATAAAAAAATTGCTCCAAACAGTGAATTCTTTCTAACTCCAAGAGCTATTACACACGGTTCACGTGAACAACCCCACAGACAATTCATATACCTCCATAGCCATACAATGAGATAAATACCTTACTTAAGAGCATCTTAAATGCCACCCCAATGTTTTCTTAAAGAGTATTGATACAGGCAGTCCCTCCTGCAGCCCGTTCTACAGTCTCCACGTCAGCTTGAAGAAAATGCCGTCATCTCTTCATGTCCACATTAGCACAGACTTTTCATTTTCCCCCCAAAACGAAATTTTAATTTTCCTCCAAAATCACTTTTGACGAAAAAAATAAAACAAAAGTTATTTTTTCATTTATTTCACTATTGGCTCTTGAAGACATCGCGCCTGTGTTCGTGCCGAATCTTCTCAAAAGTGAGTTTTCATTTTTTTGCTGCATTTATGCTCAACATTTGAAGCATCGACATTAATATATCAAGTTGAAAACTAAAAGTAAATTTTTTTTTTGTAACATTTTTCACGTGATCCGAGTGAACATAGCTTTTAATATCTATAAATATTGCCACTTTCATTTCTGTGAAGTAATGTGACATTTTTTTCTTTTTATATTTGTACGACAAGGGTTCGTGCTATACTAATTTCAAACAGTTATTTTATTTTTAAATTAGTATTTTGTGATGAGATTCATTCAGTGTGTACAATGACACTTACATTGAATAGATGAAAGTGTGGCAAAATAATCGAGCAAAGGCATCCACTAAAATATGTCGGTACATACTACGTTATATCAGTGTGTACACATTTAACACAGCATATACATAATTATCACAACATATAATAAGTTAATGTGTTATATACTGTTTTAATAGAGCATATACTAATTTAAATAAGTACATGCTAAGTAGATCGTGTATTTTTTTAGTACATGGATTTGTACGCGGGGGGGGGGGGGGGGGGGGAGGGACTAGGTACCATTTTTTCAATCAATGGTCGTACTAGGTACTTTTGTCTGTGAGAAGTGAAATACTCCCAATAAAAGGGAGAGGTGGGAGACTTTTTACCGGAGGTCGCCGGCGCCCCTCGGCTAGACAAGCTGAGGATTGCGGAGACATACTCCGATAAAAAGTGAAGTTCCCTGCCTCGAACCATGAAAACATCATGGTGTAAGTCATAGAAATTTAAAACTGTCTCAAGGAGAGTTCTCCTGCACAACGGCAGAGATTTCAATGAAATGTCCAAACGGGGTCGTTGGAATGGATTCTAGATGGAGTGGAGAATTCTGTAGCTCCAGAGTTTGTATGAGCTCAATCTGACGGGAGGTGGTACACCACGACTGGATGGGCTTGCTTGAAGCTTTAATCAATTTTAATTTGCCCTATCAAACAAAATAAGCAACAAATTTATAGGAAAAAACCATACACCCATATTCAAAAACATAGTATACTACATTAGCAGCATGTTCTTATCTCCCCCTCCATTGCCATCTTCTCCTTTCCAGTCATTATAGTGATTTTTTGTGGGTGATGTGGAACCGAAAGTTGCAATGTAAATTCAGAGGTATTAAGAGAGAGAGACAATTCAGAAGAGCAATCGAGCGAGGTAAGAAACAGTATGCGCTAAGAATGGCGTTTTATACTTATTAAAAACTAAATGACAAAAATGCCCTTAGCACATACTACCTTAACATAGTATATACTACGTTAGGAAGCAAAGAAGAGTAATTTCACATCTTAATGGGGTACAGGTGTTACAAAAATAGCGCATTTTCAAGTCTCGGTTGTCAAATCAAAGACCATGATTACTCTTAATTTTTTGAAATCCGAATTTAGATATAAAATAATATTTTTGAAAACCAATGAAGTATAACTACGGTAGGATCGCATGTACTTCACTTTCACGGACGTTTGATCTAACGTTGGCATTTATTATCCCATCGGTTAACGTTCCACGCTGTGCACGTGGAAGCCCACCCGGCGCACCCCATTTATTAGCCGTCAAATCAAATCTCATACCTTTTTAGAGAATAAAAAATAATGACAAAAATAATAAAAAAAATTATATTAACTGCTTACATTTACACAACAGAGTATATGCTACATTAGCACAGCATGTGCTATGATGTGCTAGTATTTGTTAGATTAAACCATAATTACACTAAATATAAATGCACAAAGCATATACTATCAACGAAATGCATACACTAATCCTATTAAAGTGTATACTAATATATTTTCAAATAGTCTATAATAAAACAGAAAGTATGACAAACTACAAAAACAAAAGAAACTCTAAAATATACATCAAATAAATTTTTTTGTAGAGGTTGTATCCCAAAACATTCTTCTTTCGTGAACATACATACTGCATATGTTGTATCTAACAGGGGAAAAATTTCATAAGACCACACCTACTTACCACCCTTCTTCTAGCACAAACATGCATCATAAATTAACAGGAGGTGTATTCTCTTATTATAAAAAAACACTACATATAATATATAAAAAAATACAAAGAAACCAAAAGAACCGACATACATAAAGAAAATCACAACATACATATAAAAAACAAATACAAAACACACATTCAACAATGAGAGAGGAAGAGAAAAAGAGAGAACAAGAAGAAACAGATCCATTTAGAGAAGAAGAAAAACCAGGAGAGGGAAGAAATGGTGTGGTTTGGTGGGTTCGTGTGTGTGTGAGAGAGAGAGAGAGAGAGGGAGAGAGAGTGAGCATTAATTGATGTGTCAGGGTGTCAGAGGAGTTTTGAAATTCAAAATTCGAAAATCGTCCGCCCGAAAATAAAGAAATCGAAGAAAGCCACGTCAGCTCTCTGCCACGTCGGATTGCTGAGGTGGAGACTGCGAGCCGGCTGCATTCGGGGCTGAGTATATCATTTTTCTTCCTTAAATTATGGGAAAAAAGCTCCAGGTCCCTATGACATGTATGGGGTCTTCTTTTTTATCACTTCAAAAACTCTTTATTATTACATTATCTTCATTTCAAATGACCAATTTACCCCCAATTCCTATATATGAATTACTCAAATGAATAAAAATATATTTTAAAATTGATCAAATATTGACTTACAATAAATATTATTTAAATAAAAATTATTAATAATGAATAAAATTAATTAAAAGTAAATTAAAATTTTCAAAAACATGAAAAATAAATTAAAACTATTTATAATTAATAAAAATTATTTATTAATATTGAATAGAAAAAATTTCATGTATGGAAATACCCATTATGCCCACATAAAGAAACAAAAAATGAAAGAAGAGGAAATTGCAATATAGTCTTTTTTGGATGCGTGCAATGAATTTGGCTCCCCACCCATAGGAGTGTGTTAGAGGAAAATTTAGTCAGGAAGTGGTGTATGGAGGTTTTTAGAACTAGGTTTTAAAGGATTTTGACTCCCTATATCAATAAAAATGCTGTAGAGAACTTTTAGAGATGCTCTAATCATTAATTTTTTTAACATTTATTGAAAATAGGTTCATTCATTTTGTTATAAAGCAAGATATAATTGTCATCAAAACACAAACCTCTTATATGAGACTTATTATTTTTAAAAATTTAAAACATGTGTGAATTATCCGTGGGACTGTACCTAACATTATTCAAACTCCAATAACCAAAAATAAATAAATAGAAAAACATTCACATATCAGAAAAACTATCAAAATAGAATGTATAATGTTACATCCAGTCCATTTTTTAGCCCTAAATCCAATCTACAAGTGTTTAAATTTTTTAAAAATAGTATACATCATTTAAAGAGATGCGTTTTTACAAAAAATGAAATATATACTCTAATGAATTGCATAGATGCATTTATAGAAAATGTAAATTTTTTTTATTAAAACATATACCTTGTTAAGGTTCTAGTAATTTTCTATCGATTCATATAAGATTAAAGTTAGGGCGAATAAAAAAAGGGGGCGGTTGTTTTAACCCGATCTGTTAGGCCTGTGTCATTTAGAGTCCAAATTTCGATCGGAGTCGCTAAAATTTTGGTTTTTAGCTACCCGCTGGGGTTTGAGGACTCTGATTGAAAATATAACTGCATATTATGGGCCCATAAAATTTTCATTCAATTCCGATAACGTTTTTGGAATTATGCAGTTTTGATTTGGTATTTGGATTTGATTTTGTTAAAATCCAAGATGAAGAGGTAAAAATCCGATATTATCATAAGACGTTCAGTTTTGTGCTAGCTTTCGCACAGAAGTGGAATTGGATCAATTGGATTCGTGTATCAAAAGTTATGGGTATTTTTCCAGTATACCCGAAGATGAGAAATCCAGGCAGCAGTCCTATAAGATGTTGGTCTAGATTTCGGAATAGCTAGAGAGGTTATTTGATCTAGGTGTAACATGAAAGTTGTAGATAATCTTCTTGGCTTTTCAATGGCATTGGAATCGTGCAATTCAGAGCTGTATTGAGGAAGTTATGGCCGTTTAAGTGAAGGCTGTCCAGAGTTTTAAGTCCGAGGATAGCTTGGTCATTCAGCCCGCCTTTGCCTATTTAAATCCCCCCAAATGTGCATGACCTGGGGCACTCTCTTCTCCTCTCTTGTTCTGGTCCAGCCCTTGTGTGTGTGTTGGGTGGAGGTGGTGGAGAAGGAGCACAAATAGAGTTCAAAAGGGTAGGTTAGAGTTGTTGTGTGGATTGGAATTGTTTCCCCTTCTCTCTTGCTTCCCCTCAATTGTTTTCCCTCCCCCTTTGGATTTTAGCCACCCATGTATTTGTTGAAATGCCAAGATGAAGCCAAGTGAAGAAGAGAAGCCAAAGAGAGGTGGTGGTAGTGGTAGTGGTGGTCGAGATGGTCGTGGCGTGCTCGCGGTCCCCAACATCTCCCCTTCACTCCCCCTCTCATTTGGGTGAGTTTTCCCTCTTCTTTATTTGATTTTTGTGACTTTTGGGGTGGTTGGGAGGGCATGCATGTAAGGTGTTTGGGTTTGGGTACATGTGGGGTGCATGGGAGGAGGTTTGGGAGCAGGGGCGCGCGTGCGTGTGCGTGGTCTGCGCCCGGTGCGCGCGTGTTGGGTGCCCAGGGCTGCGCCCGGGGCTCCCTGGGGGTGCGTGCGGGGCTGCCCGAGGTCCGGTTTGGGCGTGCCGAGGGTCGGCACTCTCGGGTGGGTGTCCGGGGGACTCGGGCACGCGTGCGTGCGTGCATGCTTGCGTGCGTTTGAGCCCGTATGAGTGGATGTCTAAGCCTTAGGCATTCCTAATTGTTTTTATGTGTTTGTATGTGGTTATACTCATCTTTGGATGCCCTTGCCTTGCAGACCTTGTCGGATGGGATGCGCGTCAACCCGAGTATTGGTGAGTGGTTCGATCCAACCCTTTGGGATGCGCTCGATGCACGTAGTCGTGCATCGCGCATCCATGGGGTTTCCTTGCACCCCTATTATGTTAGATATTGCATGATAGATTTGTATGACTGGTATATTGTGTAGAACCCTTCATTCTACCTTATACTTGCCTATGTCGTGTATTCATTTATGAATGATTGTATTGCATGCGCCCTTTTGATTGAGTTTCCCTTGTGAATTTGTATGTATGTATAGAATATGGCATGTCTTAGGTATTTCTTATTTGTATACTACCCCTATTATTATCTATATCAAGTTTTTTTTAACTTGGGTCAACAACGGGGTGTATGCGTAATATTCCTCTGATTTAGGACTTGAGGGTATAGTATAGTTGTTGCACCCATCTATTGGGGCAAAACTATGACCAGCTCGAGAGAGGATGAGACATTCCCTCTCTCTCGCCCTCCCTCTTTTCGCGAACCGAGTGAGTAGATGTAGTTCCTACTTGACTCATGTTTACTTGGAATAATTGACATGCACCTATTGTCGCGCGGATCGTGCTTAACCCTTCTCTTCTAGGTTGGTGTTATTCAACGTATGTTAGGTTGTAATTTGTGTGTTTGACTGGTTGATGTCGTGTATGCATGTTTAAGTAGGCCATCATTGGATAATAATTGCATATTATGTATATGTTTATTGGGCCATGAGCCTTGTCTAATGAGATTAGACAAGTGTATGACCTCTTATGGGGTCATACCATGGCATTGACACTTAGAATAAAATGTTTTTCCCGCATCTGAGTTATGTGCCCTGAATGGAATTCATGAGAATTCGTTGCGCTTATCGGTGTTTGATAACCGATGATGACGGATCCATATGGATCGTATTCGGGTGTGTCGAGTGGTCTTCCCTTCGTCGGCTCCGAGTAGAGACTGCCCGGCGTAGTAAAGTCCGGCGGGGTGCTCCCAGATACTACTCATGACGCGTGTTGGTGTGCCCATACCGCCGAGGTAGCGGTCATGGGAGGCAACCCGGTAGAGGCCAGAACCCTGTGAGGTGCTCCTAGGAACTATCCACGACGCTTGTTGGTGTGCCCATATAGCAGATATAGGGACCTGGGAGGCTACCAGGTAGTAGAGGCCACACTGGGAGAGACTATCAGATGACGAGCGGTGTAGAACAATCGACCTCTTCCCCAAGAGCCTATGTCACCCCGAGGAGGGGGTGAGGGTGAGGGTGTGGTGGGTCGGCGTTGGTTCGATCTACCAGTTTGTGCAATTTTCCAAAATCCTATGTCACCCGTCGGGGTGAGGGTGAGGGTATTGCTCCCAAAATCCTATGTCATCCGTCAGGGTGAGGGTGAGGGTGTTGGTGTGAGTGTGGTGGGCTCGAGTTGATACTCGACCCACCAGCTGGTGTAGTTGGTTTTCCCATGGGGTTCGCGTTGCGAACATGTAATGGTTCCTCCCAATATCGTCGTATACCGGGGCCCCGACGTTGAAGTTGCCCTGACAGAAGACTCCCACTTGTAGGTACTCCCGATGCATTCGGCGGATGTACTGATCATGGGAGTGTACCAGGTGAGGCTACACGAGGGTGGACCACTGGACGATATTGCGAGCATGAATCGTTCTCCCCTTTTCCGGATCCGTGTTGATGCTTCCTAGGTACGAGCCACCCTGGGTGGACCCCCACCTGTAGGTACCATCAACGCGCTCGACAGTGTACTGACCGTGGCCGGCTCCAGGTAAAGGCTGCCCGAGAGAGCGCTACCGGATGGCGAACGGTGTAGAACAGCAGGTTTTGTCCTTCAAGTCCCTAGACTCACCCCTGTGGGGGCTAGGGCGAGGGCGGGGTATAGTCGCACCATTCGCGCGACCTTGTTACCCATTAGGTTTCTACCCATGTTTTTCCTTGAAAGAAAATTGTCTTGTATTGCATTGTTATGTTGGTGTTTGGTTTCTGGCCACTCACCGAGCTTGTAGCTCACCCCTCGCGTACTGTTTCTTTTACAGGGGCGTTGTTGGGCGTAGAGTTGGAGCTTTCTTGTGGCGTGGTTTAGCGTGCGTGGAGGCGTCATGTCCGACGGATTGGCGAGTGCGAGGCTGTCAGCAGTCCTAGAGTCTTGTGTATTTGTAAACTGTGCATGTGACACTTGTTGTAATTGTATTTGGCTAGACTTGGCTCTCACATGACAGTGATTATATATTCGGGTCTGTGATAATGTTTTGATTTACAGACATATTGACATTTTTATGCTTCCGCAATTCAGTTAAGTTGTCATTGCTTCATTAGCCTTGTGTATTGTTTATTAGAGTCATTGTTGACCTCTTGTGTGATAGCTGATGCTTTACATATTTGTCACGTCTTGGGGACGCCTGGGGCGTGACACGATCAACTCCTCCAACCACCCCTTATATATATATATATATATATATATATATATATAGAGTCGTGATATTATACGGTCGTGCGGTCGTGCGGTCGCGATTCACGGGCCGTCGATCACGGGTCCATCGCATCGGACGGTCGGGTGCGATTCACGTCGACCGTTGGATGCGATGAACCCGCGATCGGACGACACACGTCGAATCCGCACGACCGCACTGACCGCATATTATCGAAAATCTATATATATATATATATATATATATATATATATATATATATATATATATATATATATAATCCTAACCCACCCTTCTCGCCTCCTCCGCCCGCCTCCACGAAGATCTCATCGTCCTCGACCGCATGTCTCGCGACAACATCCCCACCTCCCCCTCCTCCTACTCTGCCCTCCTCTGCCAATGCATCCGCCACCACGGCCACGCCCTCCACCACCACCTCTCCAACCTCCCCCCTCTCTCTACCAACCGGGTCTGACACGCACGCCTAGATGAGGGCGGAAAAGCAGTACTCATTCGGACAAAAGCCGGAACCGAGCATGGAAACGAAGGCGGAAACCGTCTCCTTGGGGAAGACATTGCGCGCAAATACCGAGACGAGAACGGACCATGAGACGAGGTTGCGGCGGGAGAGGGGGAGGGAATCGAAGACAGAGAGGGTGACGGGGAGGTCGCCGCATTTGGTGTAGATGGAGATGAGGGAGTTGGAGAGATGGGGGGAGGGGGGGGGGGGAGGTTGGAGAGGTGGCGGTGGAGGGCACAGCCATGGAGGAGGTTGCGGTGGTGGATGCATTGGCGGAGGAGGGCGGAGTAGGAGGAGAGGGTGGCGAGGAGGTTGTTGCGGGACATACGGTCGAGGACGATGAGGGTTTCGCGGAGGTGTGCGGAGGAAGCGGGAGAGGGGTGGGTTAGGATCACAAAAAAAATAAAATATAAGAGGTGGGTGAAAGAGTTGATGGGATTGAAATACCACCCCCATAAAAAAAAACTGTGTAACAACACTAAGATGGAATTAAAGAATCTCTACACATTTTGGGCCTTTTCATTTCAAGACATCACAGTATGAGCTAAAAAAAAAAATTACATGACAACACACCCAAAGCAAAAGTGTTTTTTTACTAAATACAAACAAAGCACACAACCATATATAAAGAATGCACTTCCAAATGGAGTCCCTCTTCTATATAGAGAAATCAATAGCTTAGCCTTCTTAAGTGATATTTAAAGAACCCAAATCCTTTATAATATATATTCTTCCATGAATGCAATCCTCAGTTCTTCCGCCAGCCGCCGAAGCAGCAACAGCTCTGAAAATAAGAAATAATAGCAATCAAGAGATCAGATGACAATCCATATAGAATAAACACTTTTTTGTATGGTTGTCTTTCTTATTATTCTTGCTGAAATGTAATCCATTTTTTTGTTGTCTAGTTCACCTTGGTTAAATTGAAGATAAGCAATTCCAACCCCTCCCCCTAGAATAATTATCAGAGTTTATCTTATGTTACAAATTACAAGACTATCAGGCTTATTAAAAATGTATGTTGCTACACAAACAGGGGCTAAAACAAACGGGAACGAGATGATATATGGCATCCAGAAAAATCTTTTCATTTGTTTTATTCAAATTATTTATTAAAATAATTATAAGCATAGTTAAATAAAGGCTGGTTAATCACGTATTTGGTTTGGAAACAAAAAATAAACAAGTTGAGTTCAACATCTCATGTCATGTCATTATGTTTCAAAAAATAAAAAAATGTGGAATATAAACCAGAATAGCTGACCATGGAAAGAAATGGAATAGACAATGTTCTTAAACCTTCACTGAACTTTTCAGCTTTGAATTTTGTGATAAAACTGTCGACCAAGAACCTATCAGAATATATCACCTGAAATGTTTCAAAAAGGAAGCAATGATATCCAGTTCAAAATCTATAATCATACAAAATGTATAATTTTTTTTTTATCACGGGTTTCATTTGCTAGATTTGCATATTTATTACCATTTATAGGTTTTAAGGTAATAATCTCTCCCCCACATTTTCCTAACTTATTTAAGCAACTTTTCGGTCTAAGCAAGCTACCCAGAATCAGTTAGTGTTATAGGTCTCTGGACACATGAAAAATGACTAAAAAACAACTCACTGAGGAATCGCGTTGCCTGTTGTCGTGTTTGTGACCATTGTAGAGAGGTGGATCTGTAGTTATGATTGGAACCTTGGCTGAACCACTCTGTTTCTCTTCCCTCACTTTGTTGAATATGTGAGTGTAACCATCAGCCGAAGAGGGGTTGGTCTCATCCCAATCTCCAAACTTTGGCACCGCCGCGCCTCTCTCCGGCTGCCATTTCAGAAAAAACATTGACAATATCAAATGAAATAGAACCCTTGCAGATTGAACCAGTGTTCTAAAACACTAATACACTTAGTTTGTTTTGCTGCCCCAATTCTAGTCACCAACGCAGGATATAAAATCACTCAACCCAACATATATTATTATACTCCACTATTTCAATGTATACTCTATTATAAATTACATAAAAATTTATGCATTCAATTTGTATGAGTATATATTTCATTTTTTTATTTAAAAAATATACTTCATTAGATCAAAATGAGTGCGGGCTACAAATATGGCTGAATGTAACATTTCCCATAAAAAGCGGGATTAAGCATGTGCCTAGGCACAATCATGCCCAACCCGCCTCATCTAGGGGATCAAGCGGCCTTGTGATTAAACTGAGGATTAATATAATTAATTTGATTTTTTTTCATTTCTTGACTTTTTCTCCCCTATTTTATTGCATTTTATTGTTTAGTGTGTGTGGTTGTGTTATCAAAAAGTGGTTGATTAATACCGCTGAATACTCGCCTGACCAGTAACCCCTAGGTGACCACTGACGGTCAACAAGTTCCTAGCGCATTTTAGAACAATTGAAGTGGGTTGGAAAGAAAAGCTCACAGTTTCATCCCCACGAGGCCTTAGCCTGGATCTTCCCGGGGTGGACGAGCCGTACCCATGACCACCTTCATTCGAACCCTTCCTTTCCCATGACGGCGAGGACACACCACCCCTGCTTCCAGATTTTGCCTGCGAATGTGGGTGAAGTGGGGACTGTTCGAGGCTACGCTCTGATCCATCGCTCATTCTGCGATCCTTCCTTTGGTGGCGCAATGGAGGATCCATGGATTGCTTGCTATCACTCTCTTCCTTGCTTAGGCGTCGCTCATCTTTTGGTCTAGATGGTGGGCCCTCCTGGCCAGTTCTAAATGGAGGAGCTTGAACAGGGGACACATCTTCCGAGAAGGCGTCAGGGTTCTGTTGAGGGTCATTCGGATTAGTTATCCTCCCTCCAGTTCTTCCTTTCCGTGCGTTGTCAAAATATTGCGTGTAAGGAACGTTTTCATCACTATCCCAGTTTCCAAACTTAGGTACATGAGGACTCTGTCCACAAATTAATGCATGCTTCAATACTTAGAGTTGAAAGGAGAAAACAATAAAAAAACATCTTAGTGTTTGAAATTAACTAAATTTCAGAATGTGTAATGGGGGTTGTGTTCCAACAGCTATATTGCTAACGTTCATATATACCGATGTGTAGATATATAAAACTGATAGCAAGATATGACCATGTATAGACTGGGAACGTCACAGATGACGAATGAATTTTGGAAGCTAAAAAGATGAAGAGATACTTTTATAGAATCAATAAAATAAAATAAAAAAACTACTGAGGTTCATATATGTTTGAGAAATTACCAAAAAAATTCATGGGCATAAGAAGCTCATGATAGATCTCAACCAGCTGAAGCAAACATTATAAAGAGTGGGATACTCATTTGAGCATATTTTATGCTTAAGATAATGGCCTTCTTGCATAAAAAAGGACACGAAGAGTTTATAAATTCACAGATGATCAATCTTGGACAAAAAAAAGGAGGATTTCGATTTAAAGCTGATCCCAGATCAGTGGACTTGGATCTTTAATGAAAATGATGATCATGACCATGCTCAATTTTGATACACAAAGAGAGCATATGTGAGTTAGCTGAAAGCACACATCAAGATAGATATAATTACACACCCCTTTTTTTTCTAGTTGACTTGAGTTGATGGAAAATTGTTCAGTTGGAGGACAAAAATTAACATGGAAGGGTGATATGCAAACCCACCCCCTCAACAACAACAGCAACAACCCAAAATAAAAAACATACACAATGTATACAAAAAATATAAATTCCTGTAATACCAAAAAAAAAAGAAGCAAAAATTCATATGAAATAGATTAAAATATAAAACAGAAAGGGGGGGGGGGGGTGTTCACCTATAGAGCACATATCAAGTAAACTGAGAAGTCTCCACTGCAAGATTGACATTTGACAAGATTTTATGGTCAGAAATGAAACTAGCATCAACCCCTTCGTCGACACCACTTGATGTGAGCAATCTTTATATTCCTACAAGACTATAAACTACTTTATACCCAATAACAGGTTTCATTTCCTTTTCTCTTGTATTTTCATTTTCATCATTTTATACACAGATCCCTCTTCTCCTTTGTTTGAGGGCTTCTTTCATTAATAAGATAGTTCCCATTTTTCTTTAAAAAAATGAATCCCTATTGTTTTGGACAGAGGTGGGTGCAATGCCAAGAATACACATATTCTATGCATCGATGCTGTTACATTAGTCCAATCACTTTTAAATGGATTGAATATTGATAATCAAACTGAAAGACACCTAATATACGCGGACTTGTTTCCCGATTTATTTAATGAATTGGGGTAGCTAGTCTAACATTTTTCTCAAATGACACCTAATAAACGCTATGAAGATTCCACGCTTCTGTTACCAAAATATACTCATCCGGAGGCATTATATGAATTATGAAAAGATCATAAATACAAGATAATTCAAATTATTTATACTCAACCTCCTTGTAAACAATACCCAGATTAAATAGTTTAGACAAATATAGCACAACAAACTTTCAAGGCGGCCGTGTGGAAATGAGCTATAAGTAGGAAGACACCTATCCTAGAAGGACATTAAGCAAGCAACAAAAAAAATTTCTCCCTTCAAATAACTTCATTCCAAATATAAGTGCCCATGTTGGGAAGTTCCTGAGTGTATCATCTAAATCTAAACCAAAAAACTATTTGATTATGGAATGAAAGAAAACTATTAAATAAGATGCAAATGGTGGATTAAGCGCACCGTTGAAAGGGAAAGACTAACTTGGTTTATATTTGTGGCATCTTTGCGCTGTTGGTGTCTTAGTATCTAAAGATTTTCCATTGTTGGCATCATGTTGTGGTGTCATAGATCACAGCAAAACAAGATGGAAGTTGAGAACCCATATGCAACCAAATTAATATGGAAACACCCTTCATAACCATAATGAAAGAAAAGAATAACATATATATCTTATCTCCTTATTTAGGGAAAGTTCAAATTATCCAAATAATAAATGAAAAAAACATCATCTCCATGAATACCACAATTTCCAATAGATATGATTAAAGGTTTTATAAACATATGAAAAAATCAACCCTGTCAATCCAAACATCTAAAATCACTGACATAAATATCCATTCCAAGGAACATCATTCCATACAAGAAAAATAGAGAAACAAAACCCCATCATACAAAACCAAGAAATCCCACATCAAACCATCAAAACCCCAAAGACCCACATCACAAGATCAAATCTTTTCAACAAAAACACCCGACAAAAGGAAGAAAAGAAGACCACCGCCATTCGATAACATAGAAAACACAGAGAGGCCCAACAAAGATGAAATCTTCCCAACCCTCCTCTCCTTGGTTTCTCTTAAGAGGCTCCAATTATTGTCACAAACCAAATCTTCTCATGTAGAGAGAGAGAGAGAGAGAGAGGAGAAGGGGTTACCCAGTAACCGGCGCCACCGGTCAAGTTTGACCTTTCAGACTTGCTCTTCTTCTCCTTCTACGAAAGCTCGGATCAAAGTCACTGTCTTTTTGTACAGTCTTGTCGTATACGGTCCGTATTTTATACGGTTTGTTTAACCTTTTGAGTCTCTAACTAACCCTCCATATGTCTGTACTGAACTACTCAGAAGTTTCTCTACAAACACCTAAGTAAGTCGATGGTGATAATCTAACATGCGTCAATGAAAGTAAATATATGATGCTAACCAACTCATCAAGATCTTGGTCTGACAAGGGGTGGATAAAAAAAATTGTTGAAATAAGTGAAAAGGAAGACAAAATTTATCCAGTTTGATATAAAAATAATCATGATAAAGTGTGGACAACTGTCTAATTTTAAAAAGCTGAGATAATGGAAATATTTTTTCCACTTAAAAGCTAGGATAATATTTATTATATTTTTTGTTTCGATTTTGACAAATATAAACATAAACAAAATTGATAGACTTTTCATCTCCTAAATTTAAAATTTTAACTCACTATCAAACTAGCATTGAATATTTTGACCGAGTATTTCATGTTTTCTTAAAAAAATTATGGGGGTGAAACATATGGATTAATAGATATTTTGGTACATAAAACTATCATGATAGTTTGTCTCTATTTGGATGGTAGAATAAGTGAATGATAGAATATGAGTATATAGGTTTAAAAGCGTGTTTGCAAATAGGAAGTGTAGCTGTACCAAAGCAAGAATATGTGAGTTGATATTTATATTTTATATCTCATATGGACTGTATTATTCCATCCAATAAAATGATTTGTCCACGGAATAAATCAGATAGATTTTTATCTCCTTGTAGCATGAATGACATACTAGCTCATCATGTGTATGTATCATAAGGTCACATCGACTGCCCCTATATAGTAATATAATAATATATTTTAATTTTACCCTAGATTAAAGTTTGAAATTATGAGACGAATTATAAAAGAGAGAGTGATTTGGGCACTCGCATTTTTATAATGGGCACCCCACTGCCTTAAATAAATATATTATTTGTTTTAATAAAAAATGGAAATTAATTAGGGTTCTATGGTCACCCATGAATTATTTTTAGGTCCCTAGAAGTTTTTAATTTTTTTTTGTATTCCTAAAACGGTGAAAAATTATCTTTAAGTTGTTAAAAAGTGGATGTCGTTTGTTCATCCATCAGAATATCAAAAATACCCCTCCCAGCTTGTTAGCAATGCAATGAGAAGTGTTAACAATGTATTAAAAATGCTTAATAATATACTAGAGAGTGTTAATAGTGTACTGAAAAAATAGATCGGGGGATATTTTCAGTATTTTTTATGAATACAATAATAACATCTAGTTTCAGGAATCTAAAGATAATTTTTCATCACCTGACTACCTCAGGGATTGAAAAACAACTTAAAAAATTACAGGGATCTTAAAATAATTCACCGAGGACCACAAAGACCCCTAATTAATTTTCCCTAAAAAATATATTAATTTATTTCAATACATTACATATTTTTCTCAATCTATGTATCATTCTTGCTGGAATAATTTAGTATAGCAAAAAATCACATGATTTGTACATAAAACATGAAGATCATTTTCATACTTCATTTTCTATATATCTGTGGATAGATTTAATACCAATTAATCTATAAAGCCTCAAATTATGGAATTTTTTTATGACTGATTATTTTGTACCTAGATCATGACCAAGCATTTAATTAAATTATAAAAAAAACTAAGTCATGATGTGTGTGTGTGTATAATTAAAACTAGGGTGTCCCATTTCATTCATCTTCCTAATATGTGGTTAAGAAGAAACCAAGCTAAAATCCAAACAATAAATTATGATTGGAATTAATGGTGTACATTATTTTCCCTAAAATGAATGGAATTTTGTCAGGCAATCACAGATCATTTTAAACGTGGGATGTTTGAGAAACAAGAGTGTCAAGTAGGTAAACTTAGTTCAAAATTAATAATGAATTTATTGTACAAAAGGACATGTAACTATTGTTTCTGATTCAATCAATAAATCTTTTATATTGTAGGCTAAAACATCAGATTTTGATGGTTTCATTATTAATAATTTCTATTATTATGAGTGACAACTTCATTGGTATTTAATTTGTGCAGTGCATAAATTCATCCAATCAGACACTATCACCTGAACAAGGTAAAAGTACATATAATACATGTGAAAAACAATAAAACACAATGGACTGAAATAAGTACTACACTTGAGCTTGCTCACCAATTTACAAAAACGTGTAACTTGTAATTTTATTTTGTTTAGGTAAATTATTCATGTATCTTATTTTTAGCCGCATTGGTTGCAAATGTAAATTCATTTTTAATAAATTGATGTTATCGTGAATGTAATTACATGGATATAATTATGCGAGATGCAAAAATAGAAGAACGGATTTTATTAATCTCAAAAAACAAAGAATCACGAAAAAAGTGAAATTAATATAGATATAAACTATTAGTGAGAGACAAAAGTCTCCACAGAAGCTCCATCAACTGCACATCATGTTTTTTGATAAATAATTAATCAACCACAATGGAAATTGCACTAACTAATATGCAAATTAAAACATTCATCATTTGGCTTTAAAAATGCCTAACTATTATTTAGTAGACTAGTCAATTTTGTAATTTACTTATCAAAATATTGTGATGTGATATTTGATATAAAAATATTTGTAGCAAATATTCTTTTGTTCCCTAACATCAACTAATGGAGAATTAAAAAAACATTCTTCATGAACCAAATTATTCCAAAATTTTAAATGTTTTATCCAACTCTACAAGTTGAATTAATTAAAAAGAACACTAGTTAGGTGTTCTAGTACCCTTATAATTAATAATTTATAGTAATAATAAAATAGCCACACCCAATCAATTGAACCAAAAACGAGATTAAATTATTTTATTAAAAAATTCAAGATAAACAAACCAGTGTTTGACATTTGATAAACAAAACCCAAGACACCAAAAGGGTTTACCACAAATATTAATATTGATAATAATATTGCATGGAATTATTGTTGTTGTTGTTGATGTGTTTTTTATATTGTTTATTATATATATAATATTATTTATTAAACACTTCATCCAGTTGGTTGGGGACATGATCCGACCAATCTTGAAAAGTATGGAATATATTTTATTGCCGGCTTCACACGTGCTCTGGATAAATATAAATAATTTAAGTCCATGGTTATGGTCAACTGGAGAAACCCAACTTCAGATTAGGGGCAGGAATAAATGGAGAAAATATAGAAATATCTTAAAATTTGTATGTCATAATTAACTGTTATAAAGTGGTATATGACTTTCAATCAACATTTGAAATTAAGTTATTCTAGGTTATTCAACTCAAAAGAATATGTAGATCCACTGTCAAATCAATTGTCAATTGTCAAATTAACCGTCATCATTTTTTTATCATCTATAATCTTTATCCATATTTTATTCAAATTTTATCCGAACAATTTTTTTATTTATTATTACGTTTCCTGTTTTTAATAATTCAAAATATAACCAAACAAAACATCATTTTATCATTATTTATACTAGAATAGTCTTAAATATTATAATAACTTAATTCTCTATTCAAACATGTGTATAATATGTTTTCTTTCCGGTGTTCAATTTGAATATGAGTATCGGAGCTAAAGTTAGAGAAAAAAAACTCAACCCTAGGTATTGGTTCGGATTTGGGTTCGAATTTGATTCGGGTTAGATCAGATTCAGATTGGATTCAGATTTGATTTAATTTTTTTTTATCATTTCACATAATTTAAAACATGTAACACTCAGATAGTTCATGTGAAGGAGATAGAGGGACAAACACTCAGATAGTTCATGTGAAGGAGATAGAGGGACAAACACTTAGATACTTCATGTGAAAGAGATAAAGAGGGTTCTTTTTTCTATTTAGTTTTGTTTATTTTAAAAAATCTATTGAATTTCCTTCCTTGTAAGTGAATCAAATAAAGGATAGAATAATATTTAAAGATTAATTTGGTAGGGGGAAAATATTTTGAGAATAATATATCATATTTTAAGAAATATGTTAACATAGTTGTTGTTCATGTTTTGTCAAGATATTGTTAATAAGAATGGACACATGTTACTCTATAATTAGTAGTAACAGACTCCCCATTTTCATTTTAAAATCGGGACAATTGTCCCATTTTATCCTTTTTTTTTGGAAAATATTATGTATAGTACTTTTTAAACCCAATTCTAGTTCTCACATGTTTTGATTTTTTTTAAAAATAATACACCTCATCTAGTGAGTATAGATTTTTATAAAAAATTGCAGTATATATTCTAATGAATTGCATGAAACTATTTATAAGAAAATGTAAAAATTTTCTAATGAGGCATATATCCCATTAATGTACACATATTGGAATTGGAGCTGGAAAAAGCACACTGTGTAACAAAATTCATTTTTGTATACCAACCAAGCATGATTAGTTGTTCGGCAATCATTTATCCCCCCCCCCCCATTAATTCTTTATACCGCCACTTATCCCCTTATCAAACTAGCTCTAAACCTTTATTAGTAGTCGTTTAGGGTTTTGAGGATTGGATTTTGGATATCCACAAATATCTATTACTTTGAAAAGGAGGTTAAAAAAATCCAAAACTAATGCATCAATGATTTTCACAACCCCATTTGCACTCACCACATCATTGACAAATACCTGAAATCAACTAACGCGGTATATACACACCACAAATATATGTCTTATTATGAAAAACATATAAATATATATACATTTAATTCATACAAGTCTGTATGAATCCTTTTCACAATCTCATTTTGACGAGAACCAATGCATCAATCCTTTTCATAATCCCATTTGCACTCACCACATCATTGACACATACATGAAATCAACTAACACAATACATATATACACCACAAATATATGTCTTATTATGAAAAACATATAAAAATACACATATTCAATTCATACAAGTCTGTAATGCATTTTTTTATATAGAAGAATACATTTCATTAGCTAAATATATATTTCTATAAAAATAAAACGTGTGTGAGACTGCATACATGGTTGAGCGTAACATTTTCTCTATTGAAATTTTTAAAAATTAGCTATGTGAGGTCAAGAGAATCTAGATGAGAGGGTTGCAATGTTTTGGATTTGAGCGATAATACATTCAATCTGTTTTACAGTCCCATCTGTAGTCGCCACATCATTAACTCTGTATATAAAATCTTATAATTCAACATATGCTTTATTATTTCATTACATACTACATGACATAAAATATAAACAAATATTGTTTAATTTGTATATGTATGTATTATTTTTCATAAAAGAATGTAATTATAACAAAGTATAATGATATTTGATATGGTTAGTTCTAATGATATTTGATATGGTTAGTTCTAATGACATTTGATATGACAATAGAGAAATAGGGGGCTGGATGTATCAATTTCCTTTGGATATTTGATATGAAATGGGTTTATTATGTCCATGTGAGCACATCCAACTTGCTATGTAACACAAAACAAGGTACCCCTCCTTGATAAGATTGTAATTAATTATGGAGGTTAATTATATCATATGAGGGGCTTAGGTCATCTGTGTTTTTCCACATTGAATATCAACTTGGGAAATCATATGATGGTTATCCTCCATTCTTGTAAAGAAAACAATATCTTAATTATTAATTTATTATAACACAAATAAGTGATGCAACACTGATACCTAATATTTTAGGTTAGCAAATGTTCTCTATAATGACACCTTACATTTTTTTTTCTATGAAAGATGCATGGATAATCAACGTGGGAAATGAAATGTTCAATCTTGTTTGTAGCCCCATTTGCAATGTCTGCTTTATTTTTAAAATAATATATACGCGTTTAATGATAGTATATATTATTATGAAAAGTGAACTATATATTTAAATATATATATATATATATATATATGTTCTTATATTTATAAAAATTTAAAAAAATTAATTGAACATACACTGCATCAGTAGAGTAGATACTATACAAACACAATATATACTCCCCACTTGTAGAATATACAGACAGAAATAATATTGTATAAGTATTTTGTTCCAAAATATGCTTGGCCAAAACCAAGTTTCCACCAAAAGGAGAAGGTCAATTTACACTAAACTGATCCTTGCTCATTTGTGGCATCAGTGTTGCAGTTTGAACAAATTTTTTTTGAAATATATACTTGTGTAATGAATTACATGTTTTTACAAAAGTGAAGTATATAATCTAATAAATTAGACTATTTTTTTAATAGTGCATATATACAGTGAGTTAAATGATATGATGTCTGTAGAAGTGATTGATCGTATCAACATCATTCTTGAAGGTTAGGTTTGAGCTTGTGATTTTGGCTAATTCATGTTGGAAAATGATAGTTCAATCCCACTTGTGGTTTTCAATTGTTTTAATTTTATTTTAAAGTATATAATCACCTATTGAAGTGCGCGTATTTGAAAAATAAATTATATATCTAAATAAATCAATATATTTTTCTAAAAGTGGATTTTTTAAATCAATATATATTGCATTAAATACAATATATATACTCTGACTGGGGACCATCTCTCAACTATAAATAATTAAACATGGGACTGAGTATATCAGCACTCAATCCATGTGATATGGTGTGGATCAACAAAATTATTGCAATTGAAATGGGGACATGTCATAGATACACCACCACATAACAATGAAAGCTTGCCAAACAGAACACATGGGATACTAATAATAAATACCTGAATCATTCATTCTCTCACCAGCAAAATTATTTAGCAATAATTTGGGAAAACACAATCGAAATTCAAACAAAAAGATTACTAATACATTTTTCCTTGAAACTTTTAAAATAGTATATATGTATGGGTCCATTATATTCCGGAAACTATTCCCCAAAAGCCATTTTTGCACTTGTACAAGGATGGCAAATAAATCAGAATACTTCATTACTTCAACATGAATATCCTTTTTTTCAAATCAGAGAATTTGGTCATGTTGTCTGTTGTCTGTTGTCATATATATTTGGATGCTTAAGTTGAAAAATACAACTCTAAGGTACCTATTAGGTAAAAACATAAGCTATTTTGGAGTTTATAACTATTATAGGAATAGATAATTACACAAGTGGAATAAGTAATTTTTTATTTGATTTTGTTTTTAGTTATTCTCATTAAAAAAACGTAATAATAAATTTTTGTTATTTGGTTAATTGTGGAAAAAATGTGAATAAAATTTGAACTTTTAATTATAAAATGTGAAAATTGATGTGACATGTGTGCCCCATTATTTATAAGAGGTGATGACTGTTGAATTAGTATGTGACTAGTGGAATATATTAGATGAAATAATGCAATTCCATGGGGGACTTAAAATATTAATATCAATTTATTATCACCTATTCTGGCATAGCTATACCCTATTCCTTCCAAACAAACAATTTTTTTAGTTTATTTATTCTCCCATATTCCCTTATATTCTTCTCTTACTTCTTTACCCAAACAGCCCATAAGCCCATGCTTGGTTAGGGAACTGGGGGTGGAATAAATAGGGATAAGATGGAATAGTGATAAAATATATGTTTGAAACTTGGAATGCTGGAATAAAT